>PQWD01011018.1:0-47236 GCA_019425675.1 Leucinodes orbonalis | reverse complement strand
AAGATATAATCCTTAATGGAGGCAAAACTCATATTTTTCTTATTCCAACTTGAAATGGTTTTAATCAGCAAGCATCATTAATAAACGGAAGTTTAAGTATCAAACGGAAAGCACAAAAAATCAAAAGGAATAGGTCTTATGAGTTGATGTTGATGCAAGTTAATACAATCAGCCTCCACTAGTGGACATGAAATAAAGTATTTGTTAGTGAGTGTGTAGTTGTGTGTTTAGTGTTCACGGTATTTATTGCCTAGAGGTAAAGTGTTGTTTACACAGGAGTGATAAATACATTTTCAGTTTGCTCGTAGTTTAATGGTTTTAATCAAGCACTTGCATTTTTGCAAAGATGCATTGTGAGATATTCAAATATTGGTTAAGTATTTTGAAAAAATATTTATAAAAACCTATTATCCTAAGAATTAGAAACATCAAGGCACATTGAAACGTTTATAAGTGAACGCTAAGATCATGTCAGTCCGAGTACATAAAGAGCTTACATACACTCCTCGGCAGTCGGGTAAAGTAAAAAGGCAAGAGTGAACAGGCTTTTCCTAGATAGGCATGATTAATCATAACATCATAGGATATGACGGCCAGATGCCTAATTCAGTGTAATCAGTGTAAATGTAAAAAAAATATTAAGATATTATACAACTTAATTTTAATTGTCGAAGTTTATTATTACATCAATAACACTCAAATTTATATAATTCTTCGAAACAACTTTAGTGCTTACGAACAACTATGCTCGTTTATAAGAGTATCAATCAGGCGTCACGGTAAATTTCGCCTTAACTCTAGCTCAGTAGCAATCATATTCGCGCCTCTTGTCGCTATAAAAAATAGAGAGCCTATCCTAAGATATACAAACATATTTTACATGCAAATTTTGATTGTCATTTTTCAAGTTTTCTAAACTTGCTCGATGATTGTGATAGCAGGTTATACACATAAAACTATACCTGGGGACTTACCATCACCTCTTCAAACAGTATTACAATAATATTACAAGTAATGGATGGTAACCCCCCAGTTAGTTAACAATTATGATTTGTGCAGCAAAAACCAAAATCCGACTTTAACGTGTAGTTGTACTAAAAAAATCTTAACTAATATGCGGAACATAATAAAGTTGAAACAAGTTACCAAGGTTTTCCACTTGGCCCTTTATGCCGGTACCTTAAGCAGAATAAAGTCACTATAAATATAAGTGATGCAGAATTCTTCGTGCTAGGGAGGATTTAATTCTTTATCCGCAAACAAGCAGAAACACTGCTTTAATTTACTGTTCTTAAATAATTGTTAAGTTTAAGAAAACGTTAGTCTATTCACCTAATTTCATTTTGTTTTCTGGGTTGGATTCTACCACAGTAAGTTGACATTGCTATATGCATATATCTTCTTTAACCACCGTTTCCTTTCTTAGTCAAAAGAAGGTTACTTACAGATACCGATCGTCGTTTTGGATACTGCTTTGATATTACGTTAGTTCAACGTTTCTGCCGAATTTCGAGAAACATTAAGTAGGTACCAACACATTATTCAGTTCAGCGCTATAAAACGGATTTTCCATCGTTCTCGGCATTCGTGTAGGATTCGTGAATCTTGATCTCAAACAGCCGCTTTGCAACATCTTGCATTATGAAATTCAATAAAACGTATGGTGATTTCTCTCAGTTTTCGCTTAGTTCCTATCCAACTATTTACATAACGTCATTTATGTTCAGTTCAGATAAAGCCGCAACCTATCTGAAGAGAGTCGTTTACTGGTGTAAAATACTCGTATATGTTTTTTTAAAGTGCCACTTTACTTTGACTTCATATAATTTTGAAACCCTTATTCTTTAGAATTTAAAATTTTAACGTAGAAGGAAGTAACGAAACTAATACTTGACTTTAATTGTATCGGTTCCATTTGCCTTATGAAGGTCATCGTTAGTATAAACGTTTTTTTTTAAATATTATTACTGTTTAGTAAAATGATTACTCTTTGGATTTTTATAGAAATAAAGCAATGCATCTTTAAGCAAGGAATTTTAAAAAATAGATATTTTAAGAATGCAGATTAAAAAAAGGTTATTGGTATCCTAAACTTAACAAAACCTCGAATTTGGTTCTTTTTTTAACCGAGTACCATCTAAAACTTCTTCTTAAATAACAATTACGGTTGTACGTAATTGTTATTTTTGAAATAAATAGTTAAGAAGCTATAGTTTCTAGAGGTTAATTTACCGTTTAATCCATCCAATATGTATTCGTAGCTCAGTAATCAATAGTACTACCTTTTCAAAAAGG
The DNA here is from genome assembly GCA_019425675.1 of Leucinodes orbonalis. NCBI lineage: Eukaryota > Metazoa > Arthropoda > Insecta > Lepidoptera > Crambidae > Leucinodes > Leucinodes orbonalis. The sequence goes on along the minus strand of PQWD01011018.1, from coordinate 44,941 downwards.
TTTAAATTTCTACAGACTAATACAAAGCAATTTATTTAAATTCAATTACTTTTCCAATTATTAAAAAGTGCGTCGGTGGCTCAGTGGTGTGGACTGTCGCCTTCCTACCAAAGGGCTGAGGTTCAAATCCCGACACGTACCAATGTATTTTCGAATTTTCGAAAATATATGTACGTTATCCGACGCTCTTACGGTGAAGGAAAACATCGTGAGGAAACCTTCATGCACGCCTGCGAAGAGATTCGAAGGTTGTTTGTGAAGTCGTCCAATCCGCACTGGGCCCGCGTGGACGACTAAGGCCTAATCACCCTATACGGGTAGGCTCGTGCCCCTTGGTGGGGACGTTTAATGAGCTGATGATGATGATCCAATTATTTAATACATTTTTAAGTAGAAACAGTAGTGCTAAATCTAGTTTACTTATTTTTCATAAAACAACTGTCATTTATTATTTCAATAAAGCAAAACATTGTTTTACAATTTTAAGGTTCGAACAAGGTAAAATAATAATAATAATAAAATACATAAAAAATCGCTACATTCCGCTTTTATATAAAAAAAAAATAAAAGCGTAATAATGATTTATAAGCAGGTACCGCGGAAAAAGTTTTAAACGGATCAGTTGAATAAAAAACTAAAAAAAAATATTTTTTTAAAAATCCAGTTAACTGATCTCACGTGATTCATGATAAAAAAGATTTAGGTATATTGTATCGATGTTGTTAAAGGTATTTTGGTACATTGGATATTGTCGCTTAGTGTTAGAAAGCTTCTGTAAATATGATATGTACATTGACCTACAAAATTATATACGATAACCTCTCTTATTCAACCTTAACATGTAAGATAGCACCAATAATATATACAGAAACCGACTAAACGAAAATACTAAGTTATCTATCATATCATAATAGAAAATATGTACGTATTATATTTATTAACAGATTGCGATTATCGTTAAAATACTGCATGAAAATAATTGTAGATATTTCAGTATTTGTAAAAATATGATAATGTAATGAAATAATTCAGACTCGGTGCAGAAAAGTAATGTTAGGAAAATTATTGAAGATTGGTTGGTGTAAATTTGTTAGATAAAACACAGATAAAAAGAACAGATAAGAGTTTTGCCGATATCGTCACGAACGTTCACAGGCGTATATAACTCGTCCGGACCTTTAGTTCGCACCAGATCGTCGCATGCGCAGTGCACTGCCAAAGTCACCTCCGCAACCTTGCCGCGTAGGTCAATCTTTAGGACGTTGACCAAATCTACGCCGAAAGGTTCATTTAATTTAAAATCCATCTTTTTTATTAAATGCATATTTATGTGTGTATGTTCTTGGGTTCTTAAACAAATATATAATGCAAATATATGATTTAAACGAAACTATTTTTAACCGAGATATCGATCACGGAAATAAAAAATCATGTAAGGGCCACAGTCGACCTAGACTATATCCCTTACATTAAATTCATATTTCTGTGATCTATAAGTCTGTTGTTATTTTTATGTACCTACATGATTCATTTATAGATCTATATAGTAAGTACCTAACTAAGTATATTTATGAAATGAATCATATAGGTCACATTTAGCTTCAAACAGAAATTGGTTTAATGTGTTGTCTTTTTTTTTTTAATTCGGTAATTGTCGAAAATAGTTTATTTTATGTGATTACTATTACATATATAACATATACATAAAATTGGAGTGTCTGCTTGTAATATTGGAATTATCACTTTTTTTTCATGTATATATGATATATATACATGTTGATAAATATGCCATATTAACAATTTCAAAATTGTTTATTTGTCTGTTTGTTCCGGATAATCTCTGAAACGGTTGGACCGATTTGGACTGGACTTTTTTTGGCAGGTAGCTGATGTAATAAGGAAAAACATAGGCTATTTTTATTTAAGACAATATGTTTTATTTTGGCAAAATAAAGCAATGTGTTACTGCGCGCGCGCACGCGCTTTTAGGTTTTGCTTTACTGCGGGGAAGTATAATCGTATAACGCAGGTGATACCGCTGAGAACAGCTAGTATTGAATAAAATAATAAAATGTATATTTTATTTGAAATCAATTATTTTGATGAGTAGGTAGGGGCTGTTAAACTTTAATGCTGTAATTTCCTTGGGGAATTCCCTCGACTGTCTATGATTTCCATCATCAAATCTACTACAGACCTGCATTTCAACACATAATGTTGCAGAGTCCTCATCAATATGAAATACTTAATGAAAATAACCTTTGAACCTTCGCACCCTAACGATATTTGAAAAGTCCCTAGTTTTTCTGATCTGTCATCATCAAATCCTGACTTCCTTATCATCGGACCGTCTTTAAAATATCTTCTTTAAAAAAACATAAACGACGAAGACATCGCGAACAAACATAGTATAGGTATTAACATTGTATAAAAGTACAACACAAAAAAATATCTTTCCTTCACATAAATTTTAAGGCCTGGCATGAATCTGGGCAAGACGAAAGTCATGTTCATGTCATGTCATGCCACAACCGACATATTTCGATAGCATCTTTTTTGAGGTTGTACAGGTGTACATCTACCTGGGCCAAACAATCTAACTTGACTTTATGCACTTCGAGATATAGGCTAGTAGGAGGATTAGATTGGGATTTGCCAATCCCAATCTAATCCTCCTACTAGCCTATATCAAGGAGGATTGGCTCAAGGAGGATTGGCGGGATTTGTAACCTTCGACATGTTCTAACGTCAATGGTTCTGGCGTGGAGACCGCGTCTTGGCAATCGTATCGAGACCTATGTCGAGTAGTGGACTGACGGGTTGAAAGAGAGAATGAGTATTGAAAAGTGCTCAAAAATCTAGATCGTATTTTATTAAATTTTGGAAATTGCTCGCTTTCATCAGGAATTTGAAATATGTACCTTGTTTACTTTTAATATAGTCTCGAATTTGGTTGTCGTTACTAAACGGTGATTACACGTGGCGCCGCTGGTAGTCAAGGTCGTTTAGCTTTGCTGGCTTCGTAAACGGAATACCACGGTATTGAAATAGTTAAACATATTCGTCTACAATCAAAAAGTGATAAGGGAGTTATCAAATAAACTAACTTTGTCCCGCGGCTTGCGTTCGTCATCAGCTCATTAATTTTCATCCCCTATTGTATTCCCTTAGGGGTGTAATACGTCGTAGTAGCTTTATGCATGTAGTCTCAGCTCAATCGGTCTAAAATGGACAAAAGTTCATAAAAACTTTCATCTCTTTTATCCCTTGGGGTAGAATTAATCAAAGTCATTTCTTAGCGGATGCCTACGTCATACCATCTGCATGTATGCTAAATTTTAGCCCGATCAGTCCAGTGGTTTGGGCTGTGCATTGATAGATCACTATGTCAGTCAGTCACACTTGAATTATATAAATATATATCAAATAAATATAATAATGTATTACAACATTGCGACACAAATATTTGTCATTTATAACAATATATTGACTCGTATTTATTCGATATGTACCTACGCCATCATTTAGACGATATCAATATATTTTACAGACTTATATCTATTTTGTATGTAGATAATAATGATTACCTCTTTAATGTTTCGTGCCTAAACGAAAGAAAAAGGACGTAAGTCCGACTCTCTGACAAAACCCGAGATACAATGCGTGGAGGCATCGAATTGAAATTTAAATCACTTGTGGCCGCACGAAGCTTTAAAATTTAAAACGTTTTGCGTCCTAAAACCTATATTTTTTTGACACAAAATTAATAAGATGTCTAAAGTACTTCCGATTGCCTTAGAATAATGGAATTTGACACGAACATAATATATATTTTTTTATTTCAATTGAAATGTTTAGGCTTAAATAGGTATGGAATTAATAATTGAAGTTCAAGTTCGTTTATATTCTTATAAACAAAATACTTATAAATTTGCATAATTATAATATGAATGAAATGAAATCCTAAACTTGATCTGATACCATAATATTTTTTACGAAACCATCTATGGGCGAGCCTGATTTTTCTTATCTGGTTTATGAACTACTTATTAAATAAATAAATACCTTCTGACAATCACACGCCATCTAGCCCCAAGTTAAGCGTAAAGCCTGTATTATGGGTTCTAAACAACGGATAAACTTACATGTATACATTTTTTTTTTTGTAAATACATACATATTATACATAGAAAACAGACCATTACAAACAGACATGTTCATGCACACAAATGTTTGTACTGCCCGGGGATCGAACCCGGAACCCTTAGTGTTGCGGCCGACCTCTCAACCGCAACACCAAATGGTCGTCTAATACATCATATTCGCGTTTGAATGTATTTATGGACAAATCCCATGACTGCTATTGTGATAGTTGCTGATCTTAAGAATTGTCATCCGAAGACGTTAGCATCACCATATCATTTTAATAAGACCGGGTATAAGAGACCTGACATCTGTAGGCTCGGGTCACGGTTTTTGTTTTCCGCCAACACTGCCACACAGGACAGTGTTGGCGGAAAACAAAAACAGTTAATGTATTAATTTCACCAACCAGGTGGTTTCGCCAGTGAGCAACAGACCGTCCCCTTCAGTTTTTGACAAAATATATAATGTCATAAGAATAATCAGTTCCCGTCGTATTATTATTTATGTTAGATACCTATTTACAGTTTTTAAAATTTCTGTATCTATTTGATATGAAAATTGCTTGTATAGCATTAGCTACAAATTAGGATTGTTGAATATGAAACGCTGTTACAAATATTTATAAGCCATAAGTGGCAGACTGTATCTAACTTGTACTTAAAACAAATCTTGTACCTATAATCAAAGAAACCCACATTCTAAATGAAGTCGGTCAAAAACCTATGCTTTTCATTTTGCTTTATTCGAATAGACGTTATATTATGTATAACAGTTTAAGACCTCTATCTATCCTTTAAACCCCATTCCATTTAATAATTCAGATTGTCCTCAAAGGGTATTTTCCACAATGGCCGCAATTGATCCAATTAACATGAATCGCGGTGAATAATGCATGCTCATATAAGTTGCAGTAAGTGCTGAGGACACAAGGTTTAATGTGGAACTAAGCTTTTATACATACACACAATATATTGTTTATTTAAAAATACCAAGTAGATTTAGGTAAAATAATGAAAGAAAGAAAGAAACATATTTGGTACAATAAAAATTGTAAAATGTTATTCCTTAGAATAATATTTGAAAATAATAATTATGCTACCAAAATGGTGGCCACTCAGCTAATGCCAAGACAGTTATTATAAGATTTACTCACACAGCCTCTACGAGCAATCTTTCGTAAATTAAATAAATTTTCCAAAACTCGTCAGCAGCTCCAACGGCCATCGCTTCTGCGACGCATGCCAATTCTACTTACTTATCAGACGAGCTACGCCGGTAACTCTAGTACATAGCTCTCTCAATTGCCCGTTGAGAGACTTTAATCTTGTAAACTAATCCCGTAGTCAGTGTCCATATCTTATTAGGATTATTCAGGACAGGTGGAACGCATTGCGTAATCGAATATCGAGATCGCATGTAGATTGTGGTATGACATGGTCATTGAACGTTAGTTTTTCTGTCTGGAATGCAACGACCAACACTCGGGAATGCATAGAATTGTTGTTAATAATCGTCGCAAAGTATGTAATAAATATACTCTCTATTGACGCCTCGTTCAGGGTCTTGACATCCTTTGTAAACAGTTTCGGGGACATATCATCCTCCTGTCTTACTCCGCGACGCAAATGGATGAGTATTGTCCGCCGGTGTTGGATCTGAACGGTCATCGTCGCTACGTTTGAGAGGTATTTCAACACCTCGATATTGCAAATCGATACTTTTTCGCTCCCGAAATTTAAACTATTATGTTAGATATTTTATCTAATAATCTCACTTATATTTTAACTAGGGATGGGCCGAATATGGTTTGAACCGAATACGAACTTCGGCCGAACATTCGGTATAAATGACAAATTCGGCCGAAGTTCGGCCGAAATTTGGTTCGCTTTTTTATGTTGTGACTTGTGTAAATAGCACGGCTCTCGTTTGCTGCAAAACCACTTTAATTTAGACTATTAGGGAGACGAATTTGATTGAGTATTTTATGAAGTACCTCTGGAAAGATTCCTAGAAATGGTTATTAAGAAAATCAGTTTCACTATGTTTTTACTAAGTAAGAGAGAATTCTAAGACTTATTGAGAGGAGCAGTTTAATTTTATCCTAAAAATATCTAAGGCAGATTAGTAAGAAAAGCAGTTTAATTTTGTTGTTGATTTGTAAGGAGTCCTGGAGGATGTAAGGGGTTCTGGCTCTTCAACTTTTGGGGCCCAAGCCAAACTCACCTGTTCGTGGTGCATCCTGCTTGACAACGAACGAGGCTCTGGCCACCCGCATTGGACCAGCGTGGTGGGTTAAGATCCTATGCCCTTCAATGAATATACAGGATAGATCAAGGCCCCTAGTTCCCGGTGGTTCCAGTTGCGATGCTGGCGTTGACGGGCCTCAGCTGAGTGCTGAAGCTAGGGGTGCGCATAGTCTCCGGGCAAGGTTACTCCGTCAGATGAAATTGGCTAACGTGAAACAGGACAACAAGCGTAGGTTATCGCTGGTCACATATAATACGCGAACATTAAGAATGCGGAGAGGATTGACGAGTTGGAAGAGGAATTAAAAAAGTTGCATTGGGATGTGATTGTCTGAAGTCCGTAGACAGGGAGAGGACACAGTTACCCTAAAATCAGTCCGTTGGCGGTGTTGGGTTTATCATCCACAAGTCCCTTATTAGTAGTATAATCTACATCACAAGTGTGTCGCGCAGGGTGGCGTACCTTATACTCAGAGTATCTAAAAGATACACGTTGAAGGTCATACAGGTTTACGCACCGACATCTGCGAACCCAGATGATGAAGTGGATGCTATGTATGAGGACATTAGTAAGGCCATACATACACCAAAGACACACTATACTATTGTAATGGGAGATTTTAACGCAAAGTATTGAGAATTGAGGGTGGGGCAATTTGGTTTTGGGCACCTCAACCCAAGGGGCCAAAGGTTGGCTGAGTTTCTGGAGAAAGCGGGACTATTGATGATGAACTCTTTTTTTATGAAGCCGCTTCATAGGAAATTGACCTGGATGAGTCCCGGCAGTTCGACAAAAAATGAGATCGACTTTATATTGACGGCAAAAAGACGAATATTCAATGATGTCTCCGTGATTCACAAAGTTAAAACTGGCAGTGATCACCGAATGGTTAGAGGCACATTGAATTTAAACGTCAGTAAGGAGAGGTCTCGTTTAATAAAGTCCGACCTAATATAGTTCAATCCAAAACCCGGAAAAGTTTCAACTAGAATTGACGAATCGCTTTGCTGGTCTCGAAGACTGCGTTGTAGTGGATGAAATAAGTAACAGGTTGGTAGATTCTGTCCATGCGGTGGGTTCTAAATTTTTCAGGCTTAGCAAGAAGAAAAGGTCCCAGAAACTCACCGATCGCACCTAGCCCTCATGGAAAAGCGACGCTCATTAACTTGGCAATCATCTGAAACGCTATAACATACCGGCCGCTTAATAGACAAATCCACCAATCTATGCGACACGATATACGCCTCTTTAATACTCATGGTATTGAAGAAGCGATCGAGCGAATAAGGGCTCCAAAATGTTTGCACGGGACTTGTCTATCGGGTAAAGCCGGTTGACAAAGCTAAAGATAGAGGACGGCACAATAGCGTTAACCAATCCTGAGGTGCTGGAAGAGATTGAAAAGTTCTATGGACAGTTGTATACCTCGGTAGCGAAACCTAACAACAATTCTCCGCAAGATCGAAGAGCCAAACTCATTACACAGACGACATCTCGGACATCAGCCTGTATGAGATAAGAATGACCCTCAAACAGCTTAAGAACAACAAAGCACCAGGCGTGGTTAATAACTATTGGCCTTTTGAAGAGACTCCAAGTCTCTCAGCGAGCGATGGAGAGGGTGATGCTTGGGTCTCTCTGCGAGATAGACTCCGGAATGAGGAGATACGTAGGCGGACTAAAGTCACAGACAGAGTCGCCTGGGTTGCCAAGCTGAAATGGCAATGGGCAGGTCACATAGCCCGAAGAAGCGATGGTCGTTGGGGCAAAAAAGTTCTTGAGTGGAGACCGCGTACCGGAAAACGCAGCGTGGGACGTCCCAAGATCAGCAAGATAGACGGATGACCTGATTAAGGTCGTCGGAAAGCGCTGGATGCAAGACACCTTGGACCGGTACAAATGGAAAACATTGGAGGAGGCCTATGTTCAGCAGTGGACGTTCAAAGGCTGAAATGATAATGATGATGATGAAAAGATATCAAAGGCAAATTAGAAGGAAAGCAGTTTAATTTTGCTGTTTTATTAAGAAGGAATCATATCTAGGCTGATTAGTAAGAAGAGCAGTTTAATTTTGGTGATTAATAAAGTAGGAACGATATCTGAGGCTGATCAAAAATTTTATTTTGTGATTGTTTAAATAAGCAAAGATTTGAAGACGTTGATGATTACTTCTCCTCCTTTATTCAAATGAATAAAGGAGGAGAAGTAATCATCAAACTAGAAAATGGCTATGGGTACCTATATCAGACTTATTATATTTTATTGTTATTATTATAGATATGATGTTTTAATTTCTTTCTATCATATGTGAATGTGATTGATAGTGCAAGTAAATTTAAAATAGTTTTTTGCACCGAATGTTCGGTATAAAAACAGAATTTCGGCCGAATGACGAAGTTCGGTTAAACCGAATGTGAAACGAATTTCGGCCCATCCCTAATTTTAACTTATTATTAGTATTAACAACCATAAAATAAATTATGAAAATGTTATTACATTTACCTAAGCGCTCATAACTTATAACGATATCACAACCTGATTATTATAACATAGGTATCTGCAGCAACACCAGACTTTACTGTTAATTTTAAAACAAAAACTTGATTTTCAAATTAAATGGTAACCAGGTGGCTTAGACACTTTACTGAACCGCTGAACTGTAAATTTGGTATTACGATACAACTTTAATGTTAATTGTTTAAAATAGTAACCACTTAGAGTCTTCCATAAAACAGAACAGATCCTACCAAAATGTGCTACATTTTAAAAATTAGCGGAATAGGGCCCCTGGGAACTATATTATATCTGGCGCTTTAAGGCGTCATTGGTGGCCAAAGGGTTAATATTTCGTCAAAACTGTTGTATATAGTTTACGTTTATGTAAGTGAAATCTTTCTGCTATAAACACTACATATATGCACGATTCACGCGGTATCTTCGCGTTACTTAGTGCTTAAACGCATTTAGGGCTCCCTTTTTAAACTTCACTCGAGTTTCTTTTAACAGTTTGTGGAAAGTTCGACTTCTGTAACATTTTATCGCGTAGCAGTTTCTACTGGGCGATCGCATCGAGTTAATAAGTTCCCGTTTCGATGGCTCTGTGTTTTAAACTTTTAGGGTATGAGATAACAAGCTAAGAAAGGAAGACGCCGATTTGGCTAAGTCTGCTTTGAGATTGCGTTATTTCTTCTGGAGTAAAAAAGCATTGTAGAAAACGATATGTAATTAGAGTTCGCTTCAATCAAATGAAATTGTACATACGAAGGCATTGTAAAACTATAAGAAATATTTATTAAAATGGCATTCAATGTTGAACATTAATTGTTTTAACATTAACCATAATAATAAAGTAATCGCAGTAAGGAATCATAGACTTCTTTGTCTTGATTCATTACTTTTTAGAGATAATCAAGCAGCTCCATCGAGACTTGGCTAGTTTTTTTGAAGAATGTTTTTGGTGGATAAAGGTTACCGCAGGACGTGGTCTTCTTCAATGCTATGAACTATTTAATAAATATTTGAACAGGCTAGTTTCATCTTGATGTTTTACGGTCGGATTTTAGTATAGGTCATTTGCTCTCTCATCATATGATTGACTTTAACCTAAGTTCTTAAGGTTCTTAGTGTACTAATGTAGGTATAAAGATAATTTTAGTTCATTGACGTTCTAGGTTATTGACTGCTTACTTAAAGTCATTGAAGATAAAAGTAGTATGAAAAAAACGTTATTAATTCAATTCAGTCACGATTACAACTGTTGTTATTTGTTTACATTTCAATACCTATAAAAAATTTGAAAGTGAGTAATGATACTTTCAAAGTCTTGATAATATTTAATTAAGTCTTATAACATGAATACAAAGCTTTTTGCAGATAGCATTTCATACTTACTAACCTACTGATAGGATAACAGTAAAAGTCCACTTCTGTACTGTTCGAAAAAAATGACAAAATATTCACGCTTGACGGAGATAGTACCTAACTCACCAAAAATTTCATGCAAAAAGCCACATAATGTTTGCGCTGTAAAAAAGATATCAGATCTCATGTAGAGCCAAGTAACTCTACCGACCCATCAACAAATTCTACAAATCCGTATTACGTACGGCTACGCCGCCGTTACGGCGTCACCGCATCGTGCAGGTGATACGAATATTTAACTTATGATCTAAAGTAAGTAACCAATTCCATGAGAGTTCAAAAAAAGACGAAACGCTTCAAGAAAAGGTAGGTCGTGCCCTTGCGATTCACTTGTCTTGGCGGGGGCACTACCGTGCCCCCGGACCCCTTAATGGTTAGCGGCAATAGAAATGTGCTGCTACTCTCTTTCCTGGATGTTTATTACTAAGCCGACATTCATGTCACCCTCGGAAAGAGTAGGTACCTAACCTACCCAGATGTTAGAATAATATCTCAAAAGCAAAAATCGAAGAGAAAAACGCTTTTCTATGCCATTACTTCAATGACTGATGCGTTTAGTATCGCAATTCGAATACGCATCTACTTGAGCGTGACAAATATTTACCCAATATATGCTTTGAATAGTAAATTCGCTTAGTGTGAATCTAGTGATTCATTTCTGTGATTGCTTATCAAACGGGTCTTAAACAAACTTAAATAATTAGCGAAATGTCATTTTTACACCGCTTTGAAATGTTCATTTTTGCTTGAATAAAGAAATAAGTTGAAAGTGCTTTTACATAAGCTATTTTATAATATTTAAACTATCTCACAAGGCCTACAACTAATAAAAAAGATTTCCTAAATCCAAGCTATGTGAAGTAAATGTATGTCAACGCCGGCGCGGCGCCTGGCATGTTCATATTTCTTCTATCCCACACCTAAATTACTCTGGGACCTAATAGTTTTCACCTATTACCGTGAGCGAAAGAATTTATCGCTTTCGACTGTTGATTTATTCGCGAACCGACCGGATTAACTACCGCTAACTTGGCGATAGTTAAGACTGCTATCTCTGGTGTTTTAGGGCGAAAGCTCTTTCCTTTTATCTAAATTGGTCCGCTACCAATAAAGATTCGCCGACGGCTGTCGTAAAGCATCCGCCCCATACGCTTCATTATGGGGCAAAGTTTCAGATATGATGGAACCATTTTATTGTCCACCGATGTCGCTAGATCTCTATCGGTAATGGGATTTGGTGTCGTGAGCACTAGACCAGCGACTGTGAATCTAAAACCACGGATTTGAGACCATCTGACCTTTTTTTAGTATTGTTTAATAATAATGAGATATACTGTCTATTATATTCAAATTTCAGTTGGATTTCGTTGACAAATGTCGGATTTTCACAATTTACTTCTATTTAAATATTGCTTGTAATAGGAATTGAAAATTGTATTAAACCATTGAAAGTATATGCCATTAGCACTCATTTGTAAATGACACAAATTACAGAAGTAGAACTACCGATAAATTTACTTTTGTCTCACCAACATATATTTACAAATTACAGTCGAAACTTAGTAATCTAAGTCCCATTACCGTCTTACTTACTCCTATAGTAATGGTTTTATGGTGCGACAGAGACGCATAAATCTTGTCCTAATTGAATTTGTCATAAAAATTGAAAGTTTCTTCGCTCCCAGGGCCGCACTTCACCAACTAGTTTTAATCCATTCTCGTTTGAAGGGAGCTTGTAATTTATTGTGAGTGCCAAGTTTGCCCTGACTTTTCGACATTTAGAAAAGTTTATCCTTGCTTCACCTTAAGTGATATGATATCGTTATCATATCCAAATCCCAATCCATTGGTAAAAAATTGTTAATGTCGATAAATAATTATATCAAAAACATATAAAATTAATGGTTTGCAAAGCAACATCATCATCAGCAGCTCATTATACGTCCTCATTATTAGGCCTTAGTCGTCCACGCGGGCCCAGTGCGGGTTGGACGACTTCACACACAAACTTTGAATCTCTTCGCAGACGTGCGTGAAGGTTCCTCACGATGTTTTCCTTCACCGTAAGAGCGTCGGATAACGTACATATAATTTCGAAAATTCGAAAACAGAAGTACGCAACGGAATTGAACCACAGTCCTCCCGGTAGGAGGGCAACAGTTCACACCATTGCGCCACCGACGCTCTTAATACATCGCTCTTAATAAACATAACTCGAGAATATTTCGTATATCACCATATTATAATGTGTCGATACGGAAGATAAAAAACATAAAATATACAAGATTAATCTTTCTAAATCTTTTTGATGTGGACAAGAATCCAATCACATTATTTAATACTTTATTAAAATGTCGTTTCAATAAAGGAACATCCTTTATTTCTCGATGAACTTAAGATATGCTATACTAAATGTTTTTGGGCGCCATTACCATTTGAAAGAGTGCCAGATCTAGTAAATCAGTGAAAACGTATATTCATTTCGTCCGACATTGTAACTTTGCTACAGTTTTATACGATAGAACTATGTCAATCTAACTTTTAAGATTATCACTTCCGCGTTCGCCTACTGGCTCCTTTACCTGCTGATTCATAGGGGTGGTACATTGTACATTTTGTATTTTTAACTATTCTGCAGAAGCACATAGCCTACAAGATAAGTAAGTAGTAACTGCCACAGGTTGTTCAAGTCAAATTATCCAATGATTAAGAAGATCTCTGAACTGAATCCACTATATATCTTGTGGTAAGGAAGGACCTTAAAATACCTTATATATTTCTTGAAATAATTAGGAAATAAGTTATTATTGTACATTTTGTTTTATCACTGATAGATATTTCGCCTTTTTAGGGTGGTACATCACTTATTCATGAGTAAAGATGCAACTTTCGATTTTTCCTTTAATGTTAGGCAACCCTATTTAAAGCAAGTATTCCACTTCATGTGCATTTGAATAAGATAACGTAATCTGCAATGTATATAGTTTTACTAATTAACAATCATAAAATATCTTTTCTTTAAAATTTCTTTTAGAAATTTATACATATTTTTTGCAACATAACCTTATAATAAATTATATTTATATATTTTTGTCGGTGGCTCAATGGTGTGCACAGCTGCCTACCGAGAGGGCTGAGATTCAAATCCCGCCACGTACCAATGTGTTTTCGAATTTTCGAAATTATATCTACGTTATCCGACGGTCTTACGGTTAAGGAAAACATCGCGAGAAAACCTGCGCACGCCTGCGAAGAGATTAAAGGGTTGTGTGTGAAGTCGTCCAACCCGAACTGGGCCCGTGTAGACGACTAAGACCTAATCACCCTATACGGGTAGGCCCGTGCCCCTCGGTGGGGACGGTTAATGAGCTGCTGATGATGATATTTTTGTTGAAAATATTTATGATAGTAATAGATTTTATGTTAACTTAAAAAATCCTCTGACATACTTACAGCGCACAGTAAGTAATCTTGTCTTACTTACTTTTTTATCATGACAATAGTGAAATAAATAAAGATACCCAAGCCATTAAGAATTTAGAACTTAAAGTAACTATAATAGCCGACTATTTAACAATCACTTCAAATTTGTAGACAAATAAAGGTTATTATTATCATTATAAAATCCATGAATTCAGATGTGATATTGCAAATACCTATGTATAACGACGGTGGCATTTTATATCACGTAAGCCGTATGCTACGTTTTTCGTAAAATATACAGCATATAGTGTTAGCGTTTGTTCGCGCTACTTTGGCCTTAGAGCTGGAGGGAAGGCTTTACACGCGTGGCGTCACTCTGGCGCCTGCTCCCCCGCACCCGAAAAAAGTTGCAAGTCGCTGGGCGGCGCCGAGAAACATTCAAATTTATCGATTGTCCCGCCGCCTCATTACGACATCCCTCAAAACTTACCCACTCACCAACTTAGCCCTTCCAGAACACCACTATTGCCACATTACTTTTTATTCTCCATCGGCGAAGGCCGTGTCTTTTTTCATCGACAGTTATTATTGTCTGTTAAACTTTAAGTGCTTGCCGCGTAACTTTCGATGTCTTCGTGATTTACGAGGAGCCGTTTCAGAGTGTTTTATCGAGCATAAATGTAAGTTCGCTACTTGAGATTGAAGGTTATGGTGGTCTTACTGGGTCAACGTTTTTACTTTCAACGGACAAATTAATAAATCATTTAGGTACTTGGAATTCGATAGAAGCGCAAGGTACCATTAATCAGATCAGCGATAAGATTTTAATCTAACAAATGACTCGTAGTTTGTTAATATTTTAAATATATTCGTTATTCAGTTAATCATTAAAATACGAGCGTTTTATATATCGCAATTTTTGGGAGTAACCAGATGAAATAATCCGAAATAATTGCCACAGATAATTACTTGTCCCCTACATAAAATCTGTCGCAAATCTTGTCACTTTGCTAAACCCACATCTGTGTCACCAAATATTCCTTGCCTAGTTGCATCAAGTTACTTACGGTTAAAACGTCATTATGTTTAATTTATAACACGGTAAAGTTTTTCTCACTTATCTTTAATATCACCTGTAGTGTGTATATTCGCAACCAATTAAAATACAGTAGCTCCACACCGCGTTGTACGAAGCTCGCGATACATACGAAATAGAGGAAGGAGCTCTGTAGTTGAACAGTAGATTCGCATCAAGCGATGGAACTTGGGAGCGAAGGGGAGGGGAGAGGGGGGCAATGATCCATTAATCTGGCAGAAGCCCATGTGGCGCCACGACATACCTGCCGACGCGACGCGCGGACGCCTACCTAACGAGTAACGACACCGCGCGTACAATTCAACATGTGCGAATACGTACTAGTGTGAACGGATTTGTTATGATTTATACTTTGAATGACTATGATGTTGCAAGCTGATTTTCCAGCTTCACCGTACAATTTGTGAACAGTGCAGCCTCAATGTGTATTTAGCAAATTCGTCAATACGTTAATTCATACTGGTACACTACTAAATTGTAGTTATTGATACCAGTGTACTAAATGATAATCCTATAATTACACAATACTCGTCATATATTAATATGTGTTCTGTTCAGTATATTTTATACATAAAAAGGAATATTATATGTTATTTAATTTATATACAATAACGCATTGGGTTTCTGTTATATTAATTTATGATTGGAATAAATAAATAAATTTTCCATTAGTTTTGCTTTTTATTCGACAAAATTGAAACATATGTCATATATCTATAGATACTAAGGTATATGAGTTTGTCTTGCAGATTAATATAAGTAATTAATGTTGGAATATTCAGGACCGGAATAAAATAAATAGAATATCCTACAGTTTTCAATTCCGATTTCTCGTAAAATGTATATTTAGTGAATCATATATCAAGACCTTATCTAGTTTGAGTACCATCTGTATAATTGAACCTGAGGTAATTACATTCCGGTAGAGCAATCCGCTTAGTGGCGGAGTTACTTATCCCTAGTGAGCATCGTGGGGCACGACCACCTTAGCTTTATAGATTGTGACATATCGGCCGCATTTATTGCCTACCTCGCTAATAGACCTGTCGACATATTGACGTCCGCGAATAAGTTTATTAATGTTTTGCGTTATATTTTACTGAGTCGTCTATGTAGGTACCATTGCAGTGCCAGATGTTGTCCCGTAAAATAGGAGTGTTATGCACTCTTGTGTTTCGGGATGAAGGCACTGTAGCTCGTGAAATGACTATAGTATAAGAGACCTAACATCTGTCGTCTATAGAGTCGGGCGCAGTCCGGCATTGATGGAGGATAAATTAATACTTAATTAACCAATTGTTGGTCTCCTTCAATGCCGCTCTGTTATGATTAGGCGTGTCACTTACCATCAGGTGAACGTCCTGACTGTCCTGTACACTTATAACATAAAAAGTGATAATTTCTATATTGAAAAATATCTAACATTTAAAAAATAATTAAATTAAACAGTGACATTCACACGCGCTGTGTGAAGCGCGTCATCTAGCAATAGCCTTTAATATGGCTACTAAACACCGGATACACATGCTTTTATACTTTTTTTTCGTAAATACATAGATTAGTGTGCGTACTGCCCGGGGATCAAACCCTGAACCCTTAGTATGGTACCCGACGTCTCAACCATCTCATCAAAATATTTAGTAACTTTTTATAACTATAATAACAAGTTCTATCAAATTATGAGGTCGTATTAAATGGTGGTGGCGTCTTGTTACTATTTGGGTAACTCCAATATCAGTGTGTATCAGGATGGCGTGAGATAGGCACTTGACCAAGTTTTCATGTCTGGGGACATGGTAGTGTCCCGCAAAGACGAACCAAGCGAAGCGCGAGGGCACTACTTACCTTTTACCTAAGCGCAAGGGCACTTCTGCTTCGGAACACGGATATCCGTAGGAGAACTAGAGTGACCAACATAGCCCTCAGGATTAGCAAGTTGAAGTGGCACTATGTGCCCTGGCACATAGTGCGTAGAACCGATGGCCGATGGGGCGGAAAGGAAAACGAAGCGTGGGCCGACCCCCAACCAGATGGACTAATGAACTGGATAAGGTGGTGGGTAGCAGATGGATGTCAACTGCTAGAGATCGGTCCGCATGGAAATGATTAAGGGAGGCCTTCGTTCAGCGGTGGACGTTCTAGGTTGTAATGATGAAGGACACTTCCTACCTTTTCTCGAAGTGTTCTGTCGTTTTATCTATACTAAAATTATAAAACTGAATTTGTTTGTTTGTTTAAATGCGCTAATCTCAGGAACTACTGGTCCAATTTGAAAATGTATTTCAGTGTTAGATAGCTAATATATCGATGGAGGCTATAGGCTATAATCATCACGCTACGAGCAATAGAAATAGAGCAACAATTAAGAATGTTTCAAAATCGGGGGATTCTTCGGAATCAGGGAACTCAGTAGGCTGTGCACTTGATTGCAAACTTAGAACAAAAATGACCTTTTGTTACCATCTATTCCTGAGTATATATCTAGTGAGTATATGCGGAAAGGCCTGCGGGCCCTCCAAAGCACGGAATCATTTTTCTTTTCGGACAATCAAGTAATTCAACCTGCAGTGTCCTAACCAAACTAGAAAAAATGCACTATGTGACGTTTCCCACACATTCGAATCACGCAGCGATCCAAGCGATGTACCCACTAGACCACATACCTATGCAGTTCAGGCTATATATCTATATTCCCGTTATATATTGTTACGGGTACATTTTGGAACGCACCATCTATTTTCAGGTTGAAATACGAACCGTGAAAAGGGCAGACGAATTTGTATGCACAGTTTACGATGCAAACGTCGACATCAGCCGCGGAAGCGTGGCGTCGGCCGCGAGCTCCACACCGCGCCATATTTCAATCGAAGAATTGACACATAGCTCTTTCAAACCGTAAACTTTGGCGAGAAAACTTTAACCTGGCATATTTACTTAAAAATTTCTCTACGAAACAGCGATAGCTTGACGAGTGAAAAATTTTATTTCTGCACATAGGTCATGATCTTACCGGTGGAACTTCACCCATAAATTGGCGGTCATTCGACGCGAATATGCTGACTGGGGGAGTAACAAATATGCCAAGTTAGGTTGTTATAACAGCGATATGCGAGTTCTGTGAGACTTCACCATTAAGTTTATGGAGACGATGGCCGAGATTACATCATACTTTCTGAAAGCATTCTGTAATTTCTGCGTAGGATTAAATTTTTCGTTTACATTAATCAAATCGTCATAAATCAAGAATACGGATATCACGGCATTTGTAAATTGAACAGGAAATCCACCAGTGAATTTTTTTTCGTAATCTTTCAAACGTTCCATCAATTTTAATTTAATTAGCACTGGAAGTTTTCACGCGTGGGTCTTGTCCGCGCGACAATAACGCGTTAGAATGATTAATTTCCATAAATGCAGGAGAAGCCGAAAGACGCAGCGAGTCTGTCTCGTCGAACGGACGATTAATCTTTCCTTTTGCAAATACTCCGAGCACCATTGTACCGCCAGAGCCGTATTTTTGCTTTTTTACAATACCATTAAGAAACTGCCGCCGCTAGTTGGTATTTCACAGCTTCCATCATCACTTTAAGGGCCCTTTGAAGGATTGAATAGGTGTTTGCGCTCGCGGTAGGAAAATAGGTTTCCCCTCGGTTTTTAAGCATTTTTTTGAGATCACTTAGTCTTCGATAGTTATTATACGCCGAGGATGAAATGTTTTAATCTTCCACCGTCATTCACTGACAATAGACACCAAACGAAATTTATACAGTCATTCTTTCCGATTGAAAAGAGATCATAAGGGCGTATTTTACGGTGATGCACATCCTTTTCGAACCCGATTTATGCTGGGGTAACATCACAATCTTCTTTTGTTCTAATTACATTATTATTAATTCATATCAAAAAAAAAATTCTTTGTCATCACAATATTTTGTGACCGGGCTAAAGCGTGGACCAGCTAGAACCACTGGTATATCAAGTCGCAACTTATTTAAATAAACATTTTGTGTGGTAAGTAATGTTTAATTTTATTCTGTAAAAGTCAATTTTAAAGAAGGTGAACAAGATACAAAAATTGTCCAAGTGCGAGTCGGACTCGCACGTGGAGGGTTCCGCAGCAGCAAGAAACATAAAATAAAATTATTTTTATTTACTTAGGCACCTACTACAGCTTAAGTATAAAAAATACTGGTTCACCGTTTATGACGTGTAAAAAAATACTACACACCAGAAATCGTTCAAACTAAATTTCGTTGTTAGATTTTATGGTAATGTACCTACATCATATATTTTTTCGATTTTATCAACCCTCTAGTTCAGAAATTAAAGGGGCGCCGAACTATTCAATTTATAAAAAAGTGATATTAAAAACCACCATACTATTTTTTAAGAAAAAATTTTGAGTGTCAGTTCAATGTATATGGAAACCCACAAAATTTTTTTTTCAATTTTCTTTTTAAAACCTAATAGCGATTCACAGAATACATATACGTACAAAGTTTGAATAGTGTAGTCTTTATAGTTTCGGAGAAAAACCGGGGTTATTGTGATATACGGACGGACGGACATACAGACAGACAGACTTGACGAATCTAAAAGGGTTCCGTTTTTGCCATTTGGCTACTGAACCCTAAAAAGTAGTGCTAAGGTAACTTACTATTTTAAATGGCCGTTTAATTTTTTTTTGTGTGTTCAATTATGTTTTTCCCTGAGAAATCGCGACTCGCGTTAGGATATTTGGGATATTACAAAAGCCATTATTACTTACAGAAACATAATTTTTTATCCTGTTTTAAAAATGAAGCGCTTTATATTAGAATAGAATACTTTATTTCGTAATCATAGGTATTAAAATAATGTAACATTTAGTAAGTAAGTATCAATATGATCCACCAAATAGGCATACGAATTTATAAATATGATACATCACAGTTAAAAGGGATATAGTTCAATTTACACACATATTAACGTTTTAAATAATTACATCAAATAGAAACATTAATTTACATTCTTCTTCTCTCTACTTACAAAACATCATCAAAATATTCATCCAGTTTATAATAACATTTACTTGTCAATAACTTCGCTAAAGTAGTTCTAAACATTTTGTCGTTAAGTTTTAAAACATATTGTGGAAGTTTATTGAATAGTCTCGATGCCATGCAAATGACACTCTTTTTCAATAATGCTGTTTAGCAAATTTTACTTTCTACTATTGGTTTACGGGGACGAAGGTAAGTTGTAGTTAAAGAGTCTGTCATCTTAAAATTATCTGGATTGTTTTTAATAAATAGGCAAGATTCTAAAAATGTACAAACGGAAAAGTCAGCAATTTCATGTTTTTGAATATAGGTTTACAACTATCTGTATTTTTTATACCGTAAATTGCTCGAATGCATCTTTTTTGAGCTCTAAAGATTATATCTCTATATTTAGAGTTGCCCCAAAATATAATACCATAGCGCAGTGTTGACAAAACAAATCCGTGGTAAGCAGTCAAAACAGTCGCTGTGTCAGCTACTTTTGCAAGTTTATATAGAGCAAATGAGAACCTATAGAGTTTTTTACATATTTCAACGCAATGAGACTCCCAAGACATATTACAGTCTATTAGAATACCTAAAAATTTAATTGTATCTACATTTTCCACTGTAACTGAATTATAAGCAATATTTAAATTTAATTTTGATTTCCTTTGTCTGAACTCCATGATTTTAGTTTTCTCCAAATTAATTTTTAAATTATTTTCTTTCATCCAAGCAATTATATTTTTAATGGTCCTGTTAATTTCATTCTGGTACGTTTTCAATAGAGAGTTTTCAACAATAACTGTACTGTCATCCGCAAAGAGAACCATCGGATAGTCACTAGATCTGGGCATATCATTGATGTAGACAAGAAACAACAATGGGCCCAGCACGCTTCCTTGAGGTACTCCGTATTTTAGGACTTTTTTGCTCGATCTATACTTCACAGTTTTCGCTGATGTTATATAGTAAGCTCTGTGCACTGAGTTCTATAATCTAAGTACGACTTTATTAGGTCTAATGCGATTCCTCGAATACCATAACGGTAGAGCTTATCCAATAGAATGTTATGATCAACATGATCAAATGCTTTGGAGATATCCATAAAGATAGCACTTATTGATTTAGCCTCATCCATACACAAAGTCACTCTATTAACCAATTCATATATTGCAGAATTAATAGACATTCCCTTTCTGAAGCCTTTTTGCTCCTTTACTAAAACATGATTATTTTCAAAGAAGGTATAAAACCTATTAAATATTATTTTTTCAATTATTTTTGAGAATATTGACAGTAATGCTACCGGTCTGTAGTTATTAATATCTGTTTTGTCACCTTTTTTGTATAAAGGGAAAATAATAGCTGACTTAATTCTGTGGGGGAAAATTCCTGTATGAAGAGCCAAATTTATTATATGGCATAGTGGCCATGCAATTATTTCAGCGACAAACTTGACACTTACTGTGGAAATTCCATCAGGTCCTTCGCTTTTGGTATTTTTAGATGTAATGATATTGTATACTTCACAAGGCGTAACAGGAGCTAGAAAAATGGAACCACAGTGGTATGGAATTTTAGGTACATGAGAGGACTGTTCACTTTCGGTATTGAATTTAAAATGACTAACATAGAAATTATTGAACGCGTTAGCAATATCTAATGGATTCGTGGTGTTTTTTCCATTAATATTGATGTTAGTTATAGGTTCGACAGGTACGCGTGCTTTCGTTTGGTTAATTATTCGCCACGTGTCTTTAGTTTTATTTTTTGACATTTGTTTGATTTCCTTGTGGTATCTACGTTTTATATTGGTGATTACATTTCTGTCTTCGTTCGTTAGACTTCATAATCTATTGAAGGTTTGGTTTAAACGACGTTGGTGACTCGAAATGTGACATTTTATTAATAAAACATTCACATTCATATTTGTTGTGTCTTTCTGTATTTACTCTACTTAGGAAATAGTAACTACTTAGTTTCTTAGTACTGTATTATGTATGTGAATGCACGGGATTCGCAATTTAAACTTCACAGGGAAAGCAAACTCATTAAAAACTGTTAAGTAAAACTGAAACATTAAGGCACTGCAAATTAACATAGTTCATTTGAATTAATAAAACAGAGTGTTTTCATTTTACCTAATACTAATATGTTACTGAACCAAGAGTCATCGCAATTGAAAGGCATTTTTTCTTAATCGGCAATTACAATTTTATCATCCTTTTGTATGCATTTTCTTTATCAAAATGAATGAAATTTTATATATAATTAAAATTACTTTCGTAATCATTTGTAAACAATAACTCCTAGCATCGATAAAATGGGCGTATTTCAATATAAAGGGCTGGTAACACATATTAGATATGAGATATACGTTTTTGAATCCTGAAACGGCAGAGCAACCAGATCGGACGAATTAGCGGACAAACTTTCTGTTCAAACAGGGAATAGGCCGGACAAAAATTTATTATGGGATGTGTATGTCAGCGACACCGTTTTATTCATAACTAGCTGTTCCCACGGTATTACCCACAGATTTCCCAATACAGGAGATGGGCAAGCCGCGTTTAAAGTGCGACAAATGTAAGCTTCAACGAGCATACACTGGCTGCCAGTTTACGCTCTGTGAAGACGAGTCAAAACGCACGAATATTAGAGAAATTACCGTTTTTTCCAAAAATGACATCCTGTGCAATTGTAACATGCCCATCATCGCAATGAATCAGTAAATTTACCAAGAAATAATAACTTTTCACAGGTAAGAACCGAAAAGAAATTGCGAACACTGGGACTGCGTATAAACTTGGCGGCTTGTCCAGTCTAAGTATATTCGGATGTCTGTGGTATTACCGGTTATAAGATTATATTCTCCTGCAGTAAAACATTACCTAATAGCGCATAGTAAAACATAACTCAAGCTTAAACATTGTTTTATTTTTCTTAAATAAAAGTAGGCTATATTTTTCCTTATTACATTAGCTACCATACCAAAAAAGTCCCGTCAAATCCGTCCAGCCGTTTAGAAATTACCCGAACCAACAGTCAGAAAAAAATGAATCAATGTTCATAATGTCTGAAATAAAGGATAAAAAACAATGTTTTAAGACTTTTTTCATGTATTGAAAGACTTACGAATGCCAATGCGGCTTAGTTAATTTGTTTCATTCTAAATCAAAATGATAACGATGTTTATATAGCAGTTGCTGAAACCCAAAATTACAGAAGTTGTGCCTTAAGGTAGTTTTCAAAAGGTTATTGTTGATGCTGTTTGTCAAATTACCGTCTATTATATACACAACTTCCTTAGAAGTTACCTCAGAAAATTGCTTATTTTATAACATAATTACACACTCACTTCGTAGATTACCAAACTTTAAACTTAAAAATAAATTACGTACCTAACTAATAATAACTAATTTGAATATTAGGTAATCTTATCATCATCATCAGCTCATTAAACGTCCCACCGAGGGGCACGACCTACCCGCTGGATTAGGCCTTAGTCGTCCACGCGGGCCCAGTGCGGATTGACGACTTCACACACAACCTTCGAATCTCTTCGCAGGCGTGCATGAAGGTTTCCTCACATGTTTTCTTCACCGTAAAGCGTCGGAAACGTACATATATTATCGAAAATTCGAAAACACATTGTTATGTGTCGGGATATGAACCTCAGCCCTGCCGGAAGGAAGGCGACAGTCCACACCACTGAGCCACCGACGCTCTTATATTGATACAAAAACGTAATTAGTTTCTAAAACCAGGCAGTCTGAATTATCTTCGCTTTCACCTATTGTATTATTATATTATAACGTTCAATCAAGTGTATTTTATAATTCATTTGAATTTCTAACATTCAATTTTTAATAGTAAAAATTTCAAGGCACTACCATTTATTTATCCAATATTTTTTCGCTCTCTTCAACCTATCGCAGCCACTGCTGACACAGGACTCCCCCATTTTGCGCCAGATTATCCCGGTCTCCGCTTTTCTCATCCAGCCTCTAAACAGTCGAGTCGAACTTTAAATATATTTTGAAAGTGAACAAAATTCTTAGAACCTAACGTCCCTAACCCCTTCTCGTTTTTGCACTATGCATATGGAATACGCCAGAACAACTATCACTATCGGCAGGATGCTTGTCAGAAACGCCGTAAAATTATAGGTACTCTATGTATCGGGACCTCTTTTAAGGATAAAATCAGAAATTATACTACCCGTAAAAGAACTAAAGTTAACGACATAACTCGTCGAATCAGCAAGTTGAAGGTGCTACTTCTGCTGATGCTTCAGTGGGACGGTCACGTATTTCGCAGAACCGATGGCCATTGGAGCGGACGAGTTCTGGAGTGGAGGTTGCCAAGCGTTGCGTAGGACGCCCTACGGCCCGATGGACTGACGACTTGCTAAAGGTCGCTGGTGGAGGCTGGATGAGTAAACTAAGACCGGGATATCTGTACTGAATAATCCTAATAATCCCTGCTAGTTGATAAAATACACTAAGACGTCTCTTATTGTTTCTATGGTTATTTCATAACATATTTTGCCGAACATTGGGTAAATTCTGTCTGTATTTCGAGAAATGTAATCTCGTCACTTTGTTATTGAATTGGCCACGAGGTGGCGAAACTGAAAACTGTGACTACCTAATAATAATGACATATTCAAATCCGACCCACTGAAGATTCCAGCCACAGTTAAATGGAATTACGAAAATTTCAATGTTTATTAAGTTAAACTTTGCTTCGGCAGTTCTAAGTGAATTTATTCCTACTTAGTTATGGGCTCGTGGAAAATTCATCTAGCTAACGTTTCGATAAGTTGAATAATTTAATTTGTCACTGGCGGTTGACACGTCACTGGATTTTCTTCCGAGTTTTGGGGCCGTCACGTCCTGCGGCACTTTGACTCCCCTCTCCTTCTTATTGTGTAATCGCGATTCCTTAATTTGAATTATTTATTATTTGATTTCCCATTTAAAGACCCAACGATGACATCCCGTTTTTTATCGTAATTAGATTTGTGTTCTGAAATCCGTTAAAATGAGCGGTGATTTTTAGACTAAATCGAACCTTCTAGGACAATTCAGAACTTTTGCATTTTATATTTTGTACATAATTTATCTGATTTATTAAAGTAAAAGCAAAGAAAATTGGCTTATTTCTCTTTGCGTAGAAACTAAGAAATTGTCTGTTTGTACAAGTTCATGACTAAATGTTTGTTAAGGTTGTTCTTTATTCTCGTATGTATCGACTGATAGCCAGCCTCATTAGACGTTTTGCATGATGGACAAGTGAAAATAGTTTAAGCTGAAAAAGTGTTACATCAGTCCTTTTAATATACATAAAATAGTGGGTGAAAATTATGTATTTGTAATATATAATAAGATGCCACAAGTGTCGAAATACAAAAAACACGAGGTCACTAACACAATTGCTTAACAAGGTATACATAGGCAATCCCTAAGTCATGTTAGGTAAATACCATAATGTCATTCAAGTGATACAGCACGGACCGTTCGTATGCGCATTCATTTGAATGAGACGCGTTTTCTAAAAATACAGGGTAAGTTACAGGATGTGTTGTTTTAGCACTTCAAAATATGGGATTGTCTATGGGATTTTAATTATAAGTTCAGGGTAGAGTGGTTCATTTTACTTGCGTTATACTGTCACAATATGGGATGAACTTCGGGATAGCATTAAATAATATTTAGTTCGAGATTTAGTGTCCTTTGTATGTGAATTAAAGGTAACGACAGCAAAGCACTTTTTAGTGGTAGGTACTTTATTTTCTATATATACCTATGTAAAATTAAGAAAAACTGACTGATTAGCACAATCCGATGGTTTTTCTTAGTCTTAATTGTTTCAAAACCCGGAAGTATATCCATATTAATATCAGCGTTTAAGATTTTTGAAGCGAGATCAATCTATGTATTCCAAATTTTCAATCACACGTACACATTTTGGATTCAGGATCATTCAGGATCCAATTTCGTACCTTTATACGTGTTAACCATAATAATAATCGGGGTTTATTGACAAATCAATCCTTCATACAATAGAAGAGCTAATGCAACCTAAACATTTTTTACAAGTTTTCATGTATATACATACGATAAAAAAAATACTGGTGGAATCATATTGGTCTCCGGCACATGCTAAATACCAAATCAGAGTACTTATAACAACATCCGTTTATGACAATTGCTACTATCAGAAGAAGCTTTAATGGCTGGACCAGTAATTGATGGGTTCGTATATTGAACAATATGTATTGATATGACTTTCACTGCACTGTAGTGTTGAACGGATGTTAAAGTTACATCTTTTACTTAAAAGTAATACCCAATGTATAGATTTTCTAAAAACAGCGTCGATAGTTCATAGCAGATCGCCGTTTTGGTGAGTGGCGAAGCGAGGACTAACCTAGACGTGGAAAAAATGTCTTAGTGAGACCCATTCACATAATTTTTTACATAATCTAGTCATAATTTTTACGTTGTCTAGTAATGGTTAAAAAATACAAAATCTAAAGTTTTGAGTTCATATTAAGTTGTTTATATTAATCTTAATAGTGACCATTTTGGGGACATGTAAATTAAGGATTTTATATCTCCCTTCTTCAATAATCAATTTAAAAGTAACATGTGTTCATTGAAAACTCTGAGAAATCACAAATAGCGCAAAATCCCGCCGCAATCCTGAGATAAGTCGAAAAATCCTGTGATACGGTAACCCTAACTGCGAAACAATTATTTTAGAATGAATAAGAAAGATGCAATAATTATATTTATTGCACATATTTAAAACTGCTATTGGTCAATATATTTTAGTATATGAATAGTTGAAGCCAATGATAACTGTATCGTTCCATAGAGTATTACAAAATGTACCTATTCAATAATATTATACATTGTAATGTGTTAACACAATGATGCTGATGTAAATAATTCAACGGGGCTTTGCGCCCGTTGTCTGCGTATTGGATATACGATTAGGTACAATATGTTTCTTACGGCTCAAATAGGTAATATTTTATTTGAATTTCAATTATCAATCTGACTGCTTTTGTATAGACTGTTTGTCGTAGGTAGGTCATCTCAGTTATGACGATCTGACCTACCTGGTACCCGTCACCATAAAACTTTAACCGCCGGTATTCAAGTGTCGTGTATGACGCGCCTCTCCACACATAGATAGTTGTAAGTTATATATAAGCGTTGTATTAAGCAATTTGATACATTATTAATGCATCGTCTTTCAACAGAGTATTCTTTTACTCATCGCCTTGTCACAACCTCACACCAGACACAAAAGAAAATCTATTGGTAGTACATTGCAAGCGGAATCACCTACAATATTAGGATGGTCCTACAATGTAAACTTACTAATTACAAAAATAATATTATATTACTTGCTTCATCGGCGAGTGCAACTCGCACTGACTTGCTGATAATTATTATGAGCAAGATTTTCTCGGAACAGAATATCAGAAAATCTATATTTTCCATTTAATTTGTCGCAGGCTCGCAGGATTTTATTTTTACTAGCTTTTGCCCGTGGCTTCGCTCGCATGAAAGTCGGGTAACTTAGTCCCTTTTTCTTGGTTAGAACACAGATAATAACTCGTAGCAAATTACCCATTAGTTTTGAATTTTCAAGAAAAAAATTGCATGTTTTTTAGATAGTAATAAATAATCCAAATCAATTTTTAGTTTTTTTACCTTGAAAATTGCCGTATAATCCATACAAACTAATCTTTAGCTTTTACTTTAATCTTCTTCTTAAAAAATAGCCTTCCCCTTCATTCCTATAAAAAGTATAGCCTATGTCACTCTCCATCCCTTCAACTATCTCCACCAGAAAATAATAACGACGATCCGTGAAAGTCGGACAAACAGACACATTTCATATTCTTTATTTGTTTTATGTTATTAGTGTACAGGACGTCAGGACGCTCACCTGATGGTAAGTGATACGCCTGACCATGACAGAACGGTATTGAAGGAGGCCAACAACTGATAGACAGTTATTATTCTCTGTCGATTCCACACGCCCAACACTAGAGACAACAGATGTAAGGTCTCTTATTATAACCGGTAAATTTACATTCCTAATATAAGTATGAATATGGATGTCATTTTTCCGCTTAGAGAGCAACTGTACCGTAGACCACTGTGTGTGGACATAGGCCAGTTACTCTGTAGTCCCAGTAGACACTATAGGACGCGAGAACAAGAATCTAAGGAAGGATGGATGGAAATAGGACTTTCAGAATTCAGTAGGTTCTGCAACTGAATACAAGTGAACACTCTAATGATCCAAAGGAGTATCGGTTTTATGAACCAAAGTTTTATATTATTCCGTAAAAATTCGGAACATTTCCATATAATAATCGTAGCCTGTTTTTGATTTCAGATTAGGGTGTTTTATTAATAAGCATTAGCGAGCTCAAATTTTACAATAAATACCATTCAGATAATTGACATTCATGAACCTAACGATTTAGTACGAATACGTAACATTTATAACAACGTGGAAATTCGATGAAATTTAACTCGGTGGAGCATTAAAGGGGAGCGCGTCGGTAGACGGTTAAGTCACCCCATAAGGGCCGCAGTGGCGCCGCGAATCCTGCCGTAGACAAAATTCTAAGTACGTAGGACGGGTGCTGTAGATTTGCGCACGCCATTGAGTGCTTTTTGGGCCATTGACAATAATTTCACATATCATTGATATTCACGAAAAAAATATATTACGCATTCGCACCAAATATATCTAGCCTATATTGGGTGGTATCATATTGTCTCAAAGATACAATGATCGTATCGGATACTACGAGTAGGAATTAAGTTTGAATCATTTGACTCAAACATAATACCTACTCGTAGTATCCGATATATATTTAATGGATTAAAAAAACCCACTATCACACTTTTAAAATACTAGGTCATTCCGAATTTTACTAAATGGTGCAAGCGTGACTGTACTTAATATAATTATCTAAAGTTGCTCAGTTTTTATCCTGCTGGTTGCTCAGTTTTTATACAATTCTTTATCCCGTTCCTTTTTGACTGTGGCAACGAAAAATACAGACGTGAAAGCTCAAATACATAATAAATAGTTTTTTTTATAACAAATATATATGTAAGATACATATTTATAAAAAATAGATAACTTACAAGAATTCAACATGGCGTCACGTAAGCATAATATTCGATAAACATCTGGCGCTACTCAGTACAATCTGACTGACTTGATTTTATTTGATTTATTTCCATGAGCTCTTTATTCTATAGCCTTTCTTTCAATTATGTGTTTGGCATTTACTAGTAGATTTCTATTTTACTGCAGGGAACAATATTATTACGGATAAAACATTCAGCAGACAATGAGAAGCAACGATATCTCAATACACTTTACCTTTCCACACTTCATCCATGAATACTACGGCAAACCGCTAAATAAATTAAGTTCTGCTGTAAGTGTAATAACAATTAAAGCTAAAAAAAATATTAATATATGTTATAATGACAAAAAGTACTATTAAAAATAGAGTAAATAGGTATATTATTATCTCATTTCACGTTTGAATTTATTATTGCACAACACTCGCGGTAAGGGCTGCTGGCGACAATCCAATCAAAGTGCGACAGGCCATTTGTTGCGTGTTTTCACGGTTGATAAAACGCGGATTTGTCTACCCGATTTATGAATACGGTCATTTGTATTGATAAACATAAACGAAATTAACAAGATATTGCAGAGTACGCAATTTTTTTTAAAAAATCGGATGTTTTATGGTACTAGAAAAAATATTTTCACTTACATGAAATACCAAGCTTACAAATTAATACGTTCGGAAATATAAAAAAGCTTCACATCAGTGGTGATCGCTCTCAGTGGGCACGCAGAAATTATTTATGGGCTTCTTTTATGCTAAACTTCATTTCGTGCTGCGGTTTGCTTTATTCCTTCGACGAGAAAAAAGTGGTGAGATTTATTGCCGGTGTGAGATAGGACACGTTATTGCACTAACTTTGCATGGTGAACAAAATTAAAATATTTTTGTGGTCACTCAGGACTAACATGAATTATTTACAATATATTACATTTGACGAGCATATTTAATAGCCGTAGAATCGTGTCTTAAAATATAAAATAATATTTTTAGTCAGTATACTAGTTAACATTTTTTTTTGTTTCAGAACTCAATCAGACATAATCTGTCACTGCACAACGATTTATGCGAGTTCAGAATGAAGGAACTGGGAAATCATCATGGTGGATGATCAATCCAGACGCGAAACCTGGCAAGTCAGTGAGACGGCGCGCAGCCTCCATGGAAACTTCAAAATTCGAAAAAGAAGAGGCAGGGTTAAGAAAAGGTAAACATAAAAGTACATTTTGTTAGATCAATACTTAAAATACTTGGAAACTTAATTGAAGACTTCATTTAAAGTTATCATCATACTCATTACATTACCTGATACGTCCCCACCGGGGCACAGGTCTACTCGTAGGTGTATAGTCTCTGAAGGCTAGGTACTGTTATTTCCATGCAGAGCTACTAAGCGGATCTAGCTACTTTCAATTATTTTAACTTGCTTTATTCTATTATTTTCTTACAGGCTGAGGCTTTGAGAAATGGAGTAACTGCTGACACAACTCCAAGCCCAAGTAGTTCGGTGTCAGAAAGTCTAGACATGTTCCCGGAATCACCTTTGCACAGGTATCTATACAAATTACGTATTTATCATAAGCTTATCATAGATTCTTAGAAAACTAGATTTCTTCTGATATAAATTCAGGGTCAAAGTAAAACTACAGATGCAACGAATCTAAAAGAAGTCAGTGGCAGCGCGCCAAAAAATGTCAACTCCATGGATGTTTTGAAAGCGATACTAATTGACTTTAAAGCATAATAACTGCCTGTATGGGAAATACTAGCTCTGCAAAAAATACTTAGCAAATATTAAAATACTTAGGATTGGACTGCATAAAAATTTTACTACATTCAGAAACAAGTAGGATTTAATGACATAGCAACTATCAAAGTATCCGCTTATAGCTGGCTCTACTGGACTAATAAAATTGAGTTACGGCTACACTGTATTTATATTAAAAGGTTTTAAAATCATTCAACATTAGATGATGAGTTATGTGGACGCTGAATCTCGTCATTTTTGCCGATATTTAACATTTTTATTCCGAATATCTATCAGGATACGAGCATGACTTTTGTTTGGACAGCTTGTCCTCGTTGTGCTCTTTTTAGGAGATGCCCGATAGCACATTCTTTTAGAGTATTTTATCTTGTTTGCAGTAATAAAAATATTTTATATCTGACCATTGAACCCTTTATAGCGTTCAATGGTCAGCGTATCTATCGCTTCATTTTAGCAAACTTATATGTTAGCAGGCGACTGAATGACATTTCATTTGCATGTATTCCAAGATCGAATGTGCTACCTAGAAAATATCAGTAGAAATAAACTAGCTTTAAGTTTTATCTGTGCTGTTAGATTTAAATTATTTGCCTTTCGGACGTCAAGCGTTTGAATTATGTGATCAAAATGAGTGTCGTTCATGTTATGTAGGTCACATAGTTTCCGTTGACGTTAATTTTTTTATGTTTTGACGCTTGTTCGCTTGCGCGTAGCAACAGTTTCCAGTTGTCGCCGGACTTCCGTCAGAGGGCACCGTCGAACGCGTCGTCGTGCGGACGGCTGTCCCCGATTCCTTCGTTGATCGCCACGGAACCGGACTGGGCATCGGAGTACACTTCCCCGGGCGACTACGCACCGAGTAGCGATTTCTCTCAAGTCGACTACGTCCAAGACGAACAGCTGGCAGGCTCACTGGCTGACTCCATGAAACTACAAAGTGCTGATCCATTCCTTAACACGTAAGTTTAGGTTAAAGCCGATGCTCTTTTTTATTATTTTTTACAAATTATGTGACGATGCTTTATGCTTCGATAGTTAATTAAATGTTACGAAATAGTTGCAGCTACAGTTATAGTGCCCAATTTAGTATGCTTTGCTTTCTTAAATGACAACTGCATAGAATATTTTAGGTGTACAGAAGATATGAATAACAGTATGGTTAATGTTGTTTACTGCTGATTTTGTTCTGGTTTTGCAAACATACAAACGATAAAATCTTTCCTCTTTATTTATGAGTATAGATATAGAATAATAATCCAAATATTAGAAAATATCGTTAGTACAATCAATAAATTAGTTCAAATATTAAGTACCGTTTTTTCTTAGATTGTACACATAGGTATGCGTTTGGGACGGTAACACATAATTGTATTGTGGAGCCTTCCAATTATATTGTTGACATGATCAGGTACGTCCCAACGACGTCATCGTCTTCTGGCGGCAGCTACCGGTATGCGTATGGAGCGTGTCCAAGGCATCCGCTGTACGCGCACCCAGCGCACGCGGCGCACCCGACGCACCCGCACCAACACGCGCTCGACCACTTCGTGCGCCCGCCGCCGCCGGCTGATCCCGCTGACATAATGCAGACAGGTATTACTTCAAAGAGATATCAGCAATATCATATTTTCTAAAGTCACAATTTATTTATTGATTTGGAAGACTAACTGCAGTAATAAAAAAATTAATAAAAACAATTTTTTGATTACGATCATAATATACAAAAATAATGATCGCTTGAAGTTGAGATATTTATGGAAATTCAGGATTATAGGGAATTTTGAAGTAGGTACAATTATAAGTACAAGTATTGTAATTTTCTTCTTCTTCTAGTTCTAATTTATTTATCGCTTAAGCTAACTATAACACCACTTGTTTGTTATTGACTAAATATGCGTAATAACCATAGAATTTTGCACATACAGAAAACCCTCAGACGCAGATGGTGACGACGTCCGATGCAACCCTGATGAATGGTGGGCTAATGGTACAGACGGGACCCATGGGCCCCACAACAGTGATGGGACAAATAATGGGCGCCCTAAATACGGGACTGGCCGAAGACCTTAATATAGAAACATTAGAGCACGGCTTCGACTGCAACGTTGATGAAGTGAGTGGTCGGAATGTCATTATTTGTGAACGAAACTCTTTATTTCCTCTGTAATTTATAAATTTAGTAAATAAACATTTTTAATCTCTTTTTTATTAAATAATCTTTTTCAAATTAAGTCATTTCATGAGAAGGGCTATAGCTTTGTTAGGAACTGCTTTATTTTATTTGGTTTTAAAATATTATTACTAATAAGTATCCTTTTGAAAGCATCCTCTTAGTGCGTAATCCGCTGCACAAACGGTTAGTTTCTCAAAAATCATGTACCTATTGAAACAGACATTGTTCCCTATTAAAGTTGTAATAAAGATCCGGGACAGCATATATCTATCGTATGCTAACCAAGTTCGTTCTTAAATAATAAGGTGTTTTACAAACATGATATTCATCTCTATCCAATAACAAAAACGTTATTCACCACAAGTATATTATTTACAAGAATATTAAATAGCATCAGATGTCGTATTATAAAAGACTCAAATGAGCCGTTAATTAAATCCGTCTCAGTTACTTGGGTTATACAAAACAATACATTTATCTGTGCGTTTTGGCGTCGTACCACAGGTGATCAAGCATGAGCTGAGCATGGACGGCAGCCTGGACTTCAATTTCCCGCAGCAGCACAGCGCGATGGCGGCGGAGGCGGAGAGCCAGTTCGCGGCTCCGGCGCCACCCGTGCCCACCACGCTGTCGGGCGGCGGCCCCCCGCACCACATACTCCGCCCCCCTCCTGGGTCCATTGAGCGCAAACTCTCTCACTAGTTACTTACTTAGGTTGTTCTTTTTATGTCATACAAATGTGGCCACCTTTCCTATTGTAAATAGTGACGCGAACATTTTTAATGTTTAAGTTTTTTTTGTTAATTCGATGATGATGATAGTCGAGATTTTACTGTATCATGTTAACTAATGTTAGATGTTATTAGTGTTTAATTAAGTGGACCGTTACCGATCGTTGTTAAAGTGTCAATTGTGTTAGTGTAGAGCTTTAGTGCTAAGCTAGGTGGAAGCTTGTGATATAGATAGGGTATTGAAATCGGAATATTTTTTGGACCTAGGGGGAAGGGGGCGAGTATACACTATAGCAAACTACGATTGAAATAAGAGGTTGGTATTATATAAACTATATAAATCACTTGATGTATCAGTGTAACATTTATTCAGAATTCAGATAGACTTCACGCCACATAGTAATTCATTTTAGGAGAGCATAATTCAAACGAGCCAAACGCAGAACTGTCCGAAATCTAATAAACTGAAAAGGAAAATTCAATATCAAAAGACGCGAGTTTCGAGTTAGGAAGAAAACTTAAAGAAGCAGTTTGGAGGAAAACTTGAAAATATGAACAAAAGCCTTGCCGGACGGTGAAATATTAGGGAACGCTTAACAATAATTCTCAGCAATAAATCGGTATATCAGCTATAATCTGCGGAAACTTTCGCAGTGTCCGATAACTTGCCGCATCTATCGTACCTATAGCGGAACACTGACCTCTGTTCGCCGATGATAAGAGCTTGAGTTCAAGGCAATCATGCAGTTTCAATTCAATCATCTGATATTTTTCTCATAAAAAAAGAAACAACGCTTTTCAGTATTACATTCCATGAAGTTTAAAAAACGCTATCAAAAAATCGTACTTATTAAATGATTCTCAGAATAGAAAGAGGAAGTTTTTTTTCTTATGGCACTTTCTTTGCGACCTCCAAAAATGCGAAGCAGCAAATCCCTACATCATTCTATTTTATGACAATAAGTATTACAAAGAAAAGTACGTCACTCGTGTTTATGTTGCTGTGTACGTGGATTATGAGACGTGATGTTCTTTTTTTACGGTGACATATATAGGGCAACTTAGGTTACATCCCATACAATCATAATTTTTCCAAACGACACTCCGTTAGTTTTTTTCAGCAAAAACTGTTGCCTATTACATTTTTATTAAGATTACATATAAACTGCACGTTAATTCATTTGCAATCGAATACGTAGTATAATAAAATATAATCATATTAAGATTAGATACCGATATCGATGATGTCATATAAATCATTCTAATTCTAATACAGAAAAGAATATTTTATTCCATTATGAATGCAATAATTTTATAAAATTGGTTCCATCTATTATAATTATAGATAATATTTATAATTAGACTGCGATCAAGTTCGGTTCGCCGGATCTCCTGATTCAATTTCACCAATGAGTGATCCTATTTGTTCACTAATGAGGGGACCGGTCTCGGTAATTAATCATATCATTTTAGCATAAACGGTTCTCGTCCGACGAGTCGAGCGATCGTTCCAGAATAATGGAACACCACAAAAAAATCGCAAGAGTACAACGCTAGATTAAACTCGCCTCGGGTAATGACTTGTTTTTTAAGGGTTACAAAAGAATGAATACGTCTTTGGCAGACGGTGAGTCGCATGAATAATCTCGTTGATTTTTACCTAAACTTAACCGTTAAAAAGTTCATTAAGCAGTTTTTAATCGTAGGCAGAGAAATTACGAACACTCGTGACTTGACATGTCATAATTTAAAATAACATTGTGGTCCCGGATTATTGGTGTACCGGTAACAATAGCTACTAACCATCAGATGGACACACTTCTTCATTGCCAACTTGTTTTGTAGAAACCATAAATGTCTGTCCAACAATCTTTAATATATTTATATCAATAAACAAAGTTTCCTGCCGCCAAGTCTGTCTGTTTTATTTTACAGTCAGACGACTGTAAAATAAAATTACGACAATACGGTGTTTAAAACACATCACTTAAACTTATTCAATCCTACCTGACTAGTGAAATAAAAATAATGCTTATATGTCGTAAATTTTTCAGCCGACTCGGTACTTATATGTATGAGTGCCACAGGGTCCCATAATGGGTCCAATATTTTATTTATATAATTTATAAAACCCAATTCTATTGTTTAAAGTAAAAATACTAAACATTATTATTTAAATTAGAAATATGGATAATTTGATGACAATTTTCTAACAGGACTGAATTCCTTAAGGTAATTTATTCCTAAACCCAATATAACAAAGTTACCTTTACTTCAAATTAATGCTAGCTTACACTTTATTCAATATTAGCAAAGAAAGTATATCAATTGTGAATTTCACTTTACTCTTAGGCAATGAGTAATAAATATCCACTAAAATTCACACAGCTCCATCTAGCGCAAAATATCCCGGTCCTCCGCTTATTCATCAAGCCTTTACCATTTTTCCGTCGTCTTTTCGGAGGGCGTATTACGCTACGCTTGCCACGATGCTGTTTCTGCTCGAGAACTCATCTGCTCTACCGTTCAGTTCTACAAATACACGACTGCCTCTTGATCTTACTGAATTGGCATCTATGTTAGTAACTTCAGTTCTCCTTACGGATAATGCCATTTCTATTTTATCCCTAAGAGAGACCTCAAGCACAGCTCGCTCCGTTGCCCGTTGAGTGACTTTGAACTTGTGAACCAATCCCGCAGTCAATGTCTCAGCGTCGTACTCGTATGTAGGGCGGATTTCTCAAAGACTTTTATATTTACACATTGCAGAAATAAAATTGATAAAATACAAGGATCATATATGTTAGATTAACTCTTAGAAAAAACCTTAAGGCGATCAGGAAGGAGCTTTCAAAATAATCTTTTATATTATGAAAAAACGCATGAATAGCTACATGGTTTGCATTGTTTACAAATGTACCAAAAACATTGCTCTGGTATTATACTTATTTTTGAAGGATAATCAACATTAAACATGTTTGTGTAAAAATCCTAAACACATCATTCATAAAATAAATCTCATAAGGTATAAGTGTTAAAATAATTCAATAAGAATTAAATATTTTCAATGTTTACTAATGGTAACACTGCTCTTGACCCTCACTACCAAAGCAACTATCCTTGATAAATTACAGGGTACA
Source organism: Leucinodes orbonalis (assembly GCA_019425675.1). NCBI lineage: Eukaryota > Metazoa > Arthropoda > Insecta > Lepidoptera > Crambidae > Leucinodes > Leucinodes orbonalis. Next base: position 8,079 of record PQWD01011018.1, on the reverse strand, counting down.
GAATACTAGCGTTGCCGTGGAAACAAAAGTTAATTGATGATGTTCACATCACAAGGCAACCATTGGACACTTATACCAAACTATCGACCAAAATATCAGTTTTTTTTGAAAAAATAAAAAAACGCGTATGATTAAATTAAAACCACGAAAAAAAATAACAGCGCGTAAAGCGAAAAATTTGCAAACAATAGGACTACTCACTAACAACGCATTTCATAGACGACAAGCTTAAGAAACATTTGCCGTAAAGTCCGATTTAAGCATTGATTTGTTGTACATTTTTATTACATTATTCTGTTGGATAAATCCCCTTGTATTCCTCCCATTATTTCATTGGTCAACACTCAAAGATTTTATTAACAAACTGATTTTCATAAAGGGTCCCGGCGCGAGGAGGTAGCTTCGTTTAAATTTCTCAACTCATCCTGTATTCCAGGCAGCAAGCCTCATAATTAGGCGCGACCCACCTTTACACACGATTTCTCGGCACTTGTTAAAAGTTTTCAATTGCGTTAGGACCCCTCCTCACGCGGAATTTATTCATTATATTCGCCCCCCTCGCTTCTCTCTAAAAAAAAACTCCTTTGCTCTTTTTTTTTCATCGCTTATAGCTGTATAGATGTGTACTGATTCAAATATTTGCCACATAAACGATAAAAACACCCATTTTAAACAATAGGGATATTTTATTATCTGAATACAAAATAAAAATTATTAGTTTATTGTAACATATGGATATAAGCATTTTATAATAAGCCAGCGATATTGTTATATTTAGTTCTAGTTAGTACTCAATGGTGGTGGTAAAATTGTTGGGCTGAAAATAATATGGTTATCTATGTTCCGAGTAATTTGAACCCTGATCCTGCTACTAATCTGTAACCTAACCATATCTGCCCCCGCCAAGACGAGCCAAGTGAAGCGCAAGCACTACCTACCATTTGTCAAAGTATTTCGTCGTTTTTTTTAATTCTCGTAGCGTCGGTATTTGATGAATAAATGAATATCCACTGACATTCACATAGCGCCATCTAGCCCCAAACTTGTCTTTCTTGTGTTGCAGATACGAGCTATTATTTAATATCCCTAGGATATTTGATAATAAATTGCGTCTATGTAAGAAGGTAGGGGAATCTTTATTCTTTAAAGTTCGGTATGGAAAATTCCAAATGCAATTCGCTCAAATAAAAGTCGGGGCATATCCAATAAGCAGGCGCCAATAAATTATTATTTGACATATTGACTTTGATCAGTTATTTAAATGAGGCCAACATAGTTAGGGCTGTCAACTTTTCTTGGCCCTGGCATGACATTTTGCGGTGAGTATTTTTATCACGTCCTCCTGCCTTATTTAACTCGACCTCGGTTTAACGTCACGATTGAAGCGAACGCTACAACACTACGTAAAGAAATCAAATTTTACTTATGTAATTAATAATTTTTTAGGCACTTTTTTCAATTATCAATCATTTCTTTTTATAATCTGAAAGTATTTGCTATTTATTGAAACAAATATTTTTCCTTATCCTGAACTATGGGTACTTGAAAGGCACGTGATTATGTATTTTATCTTGACAAATCTTCAATTTTATTTCAGCATCTGGTGATGGTACCCCCAAAAATGATAATCTTAATTTAAAATTACCCTTTCAATGCAAAGAACACAACGTATATTTACATTTGCTTATCAAAAAGATCGGAGTTTTACTTTAAAAGATTTAGTGAATTTTAATACAAATAAGATAGCACCGTTCAACATGTTTGTATATTATGTCATATTATACAAAAGTTTTCCTTTAAGCCCATGGTCGTTATTACTTTTCATCTTTATTGACGCCTACGGAACTCTAAAATTGGAATTTTTCCTATCTCAAAGAAAAACGTGGGGTGTGTACTGGTAGTAATTTGGTTGAGCACGGTTTTAGCATTCTTCGCCGATGTCGGCCTCTCCTAAATTGGATTACGTGTTAACTGTCAGCATGGGCGCGCTCTCGACTGCTAACGATTTTATGATTTTATTGCGGACCCCCAAACGTTCACGGTTATGGCTGAGGGTAAATTAGCCGTTAGTGGATCAGGATTTAGAAGTTTACGATCGATGAGAGATTTGAAACTTGATTCTCGTTACATTAAATGCTGCACTTTTTAACAGACTTCAAAAAAAGGAGGAGGTTGCTCAATTCAAAGTATTTATGTTGTATTATGTTCGCGGATATCATATTCGTTTATGGAACGATTTTGATCATTCTTTTTATTGGAGGTGGATATCCTGTAATGAGGTCGTCAGGGTATAATTTTGGCAGACCAGATAAATTGAGGTGACCTTTCAAAAATGAGAAGGGTGATTAGTGAATTTGTTTATAAGAAATTTGCACCCTTATGTATTATAAGACAGTTCTGCAGTAGGTCTGATGATGGAGACCATAGATAGTCGAGATAATCTCAAGGGAAGGAATTTTAACAGCCATCTCGTGCTGATTAATTTGACACTAATTAAACGTTTTATTATAAATGATAATAGTCCACGGAAATCAAGACACTGAAGTAAGGATTATTACCTCAATAAGCTTTTTTTATTATTTATGTTCCTCTTCGTGCAACGGTAGAGTCACTGGAAGAGTCACCAGAGTGTTGTTCATCTTTTTTTGTCATAGGAATAAACTCATGAGTGTTCTTGCGAAATGGTTAAAATATAAAAAAAAAACATTAAAATCCAGAGGAAAAGAGCCCTAATCCAATGGGATCACGTATCAGAACTAATTTTATTATCTCAGAGTTAAAGATCGTTTCCAAGATTTTATTATAGAATATCCATGTGCAAATTATTTTGTATTTATTGCTACGTAATAATTATTTTCTGGATTAAGCTACAATCGATATCACTGTCTGAAACTTCTTGTGTGTTAATCAATGGAACCTTCTAATATAAGTTCACAATACTGTAAAATTGGCTACAGAAGTCGGATCAATGTGTTGTGCCACTATTATGATATTTAAAATTACTTCTCTCTCTCTCTGTCAACCTTCGGCGTCTCTGCTGGTATAGTCCTCCATTTTGCTCCATCCATCGCCATATCCCGTTCTTCCGCTTTTCCATCAAGCCTCCACAGCGACCTTTCGCAAGTCGTTGGTTCATTGAGCCGGATGGCGTCCTTACGCTTACGCGTAGGTACGCTTGCCAAGACGCGGTCTCCACTCAAAAACTCGTATGCTCCAACGGCCAAATTCGTAATTTCTTCTGTATTATATTATTCAGAGTTAGAAAGTTTGAAAAGTGAAGTTTTCAGCACGTGTCAGCGGGCGTTGGGCGTCGCCGCCCGCCCTCCTGCAACAAGTGCTGCCGCCCCGCGCCCTTGGCTCTGCTCTATGTATCGAAACATTTTTATGCAGCAATATTTAATACTAGCTCATATTAAGTCCTTAAAGCGAAGGCGTAAGAGATGTGGTATGGCATGTGTTAAGATTGTAGGGTTACTCATCAGTTTAGTGTTTGTAACCTCTTTTTGATATTCTTGAAGTAATTCTGATACGAATCAAATCTGGCCTCAAATCACTTTGATATAGTTATCACCTGAAATGATTTTTCAGTGTTACTGAATAGGATCGCCTGAATAATAGAAGTATTCTACACTTCTGTGGGATGAGGCCAGATAGCATGTAGCTATTGAAATGACCGGGTATAAGAAACCTAACATCTGTTGTCTGGGGTGGCGGGCGTAGTGCGGCGTAGATTGAGAAACATAACTGTTTATCAGTTCTTGGCCTCCATCAAGGCGCTGTCATGGTAAGGCGTATCACTTACCATCAGTTGAGTGTCTTGGCGTCCTGTACACTTGGTAACATATAAAAGGGAACATTTCTGTTGCTTATTATTTGGAAATCCCCTGTAAATGCATGTATGTATAATTATTTACTACCTGAAAGAGTACCGTAACGTCGTGTATTCGAAAAAATGCCTCAGAGAATAAACAAGTTTATGCGTTATAAATAAACAAAAAAAACTAAAGCAAATTGTTAACATAAACATAAACAGGTAGGTAGGTACGTAGGAAAACGTCATTCAATCCCGATCATAAGTTATGTAATTTAAATTCGTGCAAGTAATGAGTGTTTAATTCAGCTTTTCACCATATTCTTCATTCGGACACTACATTGTATTGCCTACCGTTTTTAGTTATATTTACGAAATCACATGATTCAATTTGATGAAATATTCAATGATTTAATTTATAATTTCACTAAACCAATTGTGTTGAAATAATAAAATTAAATGAACTCGTCGAACAATCCCGGATGTTATGTACATTAGCAAGATGAGTGCGACACTAAAGCAACTTCAAAATAGGTGGGCCCCCGGTTGATGACGATATTACGACAGAACTCTTAAAGGCTGATGGACAACCCAGCAGAGCAAGTGGGTTTCGAAAAGGCACAGCACTGTGGGCCAAATCCATACTGTTCGGCAGCATATACAGAACACCAAAGAGTATAACCAGCCGCTGTGTATGGTATTTGTGGACTACGAGAAATGTTTTGACTCCATCATACTTGGCCTATTCTGGAGCGATGCAATAATAACCACATCGATGCAGATACAGTATGGTGATATATCGAGGTGTTGGAGTGTCTTTCTAAAGCAACGAAGATGACTGTTCAATTCCAGCGGATAAGGCCCATCAGTTTGTGTGCTTCAAGCTGGAACCCTCACACTTGAAATCTCAATGAAAACGAATTTTGACTAAAAATAAAAAAATATTTTAATGACATTCACACAGCCATCTAGCTCCAAACTACACATTTGACTAATATGGATACTAAACAACGGATAAACATAATTTTATACTTTTTTTGTAAATACATACATACATATAAAATACCCAGACCAATACAAACAGACATGTTCATGCACACAATGTTGGTACTGACTGGGGATTGAACCCGGAACCCTAGGTGTAATAGCCGACGTCTCAACCATTACAACAGATAAGTACAAAAATAATCGCATTTTAGTTGCGGAGCTATAGCTATAGGCTGGTGGGGATTATGGCTTGACCGTCAAGCTCTATTTCTCATTTCTGGTGCACAACCGGTAAAGTTTATCGAATTTGTTAACGTTTGCAAAAAATAGTCATGAAATAGTCGGACCGATATGCCAAATTTGATGAACAGTCTGCTAGAGGTTCCCGATATATAATTTAGATTTCAAATTTGAGCCAAAAAATGAGTATGAAGGAAAAATAAATTTGAGCTGAATTTAATTTGAAAATAAGACATTGTTATTTTCCTTACGTTTCAAATATCGAATCGAAATAGCTCCGAAACTAAAATGCGACTATTTTTTTTTGCTTGTGTGACTATTTCAAGACTATTTTTTACGTTGACAAAATTATTTTTATTGAAATTTTAAATATGAGGATTCCAGCGTGAGTGAGTTCCTTTAGCTCACGGTATCGTTATCGTGGCAGAGTCACCGGAAGAGCTTGCTTAGATGCTGAACAACCTTAATGCATCTTTTCGACGACCCATTTGGTGTTGCGGTTGAGAGGTCGGCCGCAACACCAAGGGTTCCGGGTTCGATCCCCGGGCAGTACAAACATTTGTGTGCATGAACATGTCTGTTTGTAATGGTCTGGGTGTTTTCTATGTATAATATGTCTGTATTTACAAAAAAAATGTATATATGTATGTTTATCCGTTGTTTAGTACCCATAATACAGGCTTAACGCTTAACTTTGGGCTAGATGGCGCTGTGTGAAAGTCAGTGGATATTTATTTATTTATTTTATTTATCTTTTCGACAATTTGGGCTTGACATGAACTTCGACAAAATGAAAGTAATGTTTAATGACCATGTCATACCACAACCGATATGCGTCGATAGCATCTTTCTCAAGGTTGTGCAGGAATAATGTATACTTGGACCAAACCTTCCAATTTGGACGGTATAGCTTCCAGAAAGAGGCTAGTTGCACGTAGGAGGATTCAGTTGGACTTGGTGGCAATCGTGCAGTTTCATCAAGTCTAGAATTTATCAATTCAGCTATGCTTACAGACGAAAGCCTATGAGCAATGCGTCCTAACCGAGATAACATAGGAAACTGGACATGAACACTGATCACGAGATTGGTTTGTAATTTCATAATAACTCAACGGCCAAGGAGCAAGTTTTGCCCGGGGTCTCTCTTGTAGGGATAAAATCAGTAATGATTTTTTTAATCCGTTGTATCCACCAAACTAGGTATGTTACATACCTATACCAAACCGGATTAACATATTTCGCAGCGAAAAACGGTAAACTTTTCCAATTTTTCGTGGCACAGGACAGTGTGACAATAAATTCAGTTTCGGATGTCACGGGTTATAAAGCATAGGCGTTGTCGGTTATCGAGAGATTCCGGCGAGGCGGGGCGGTCTTAGCTTAAATTTATTCATACAGGGGCTTTTCGAACTCATCTTGTTCTGGATTATTTAGGGCATGCTTCCTTTATAGATACGAATGCTTGACACTATTTGTAGCAATTCCCATTAAATGTTTCGTAGTAATGTACAAAAATATTATAATAAATAAGTGATCACACTTATACAAATGTATTGGAAAATGGGATATAAAATAAACCGTAAAGTTAATTTCTAGGAAAATATGACATGGTTTTTAACAATAAATATGCAATGAATTAAACTAAGCGGAGGACCGGGATATCTGGCGCGAAATGGGGGAGACCTATGTCCAGCAGTGGACTGCGATAGGTTGAATAGGATAGGATAGGATAGGAATTAAACTATAGAAGACTTAACGATCCATGTGGTGTAATGGTTGAGACATCGGCTGTTACACAAATTGGTTCCGGGTTCGATCCCCGGGCAGTACAAACATTTGTGTGCATGAACTTGTCTATTTGTATTAGTATGGGTGTTTCAATTTATAATATTACAAATAAAAAGATATAAGTAAGTTCCTATATTAATGCGTTGTTTAGTCACCATACTACAAGCTTCATGCTTAACTTGGGGCTAGATAGCGCTGAAGCGCTCTGTCCATGTCAGTGGATATTATTTATATGATAATGTTAATAAGTAGCTGATTCCTTACAAATGACTTTAAATATAGTTGTCTAAAAAATCAATTTTTCAAAACATGGTCTTGCTAATCATTTGTTTATTTCGAAAAGTATGCCAATTATCCACATCACATATTAAGAGCGGCTCACTTTATTCTGAGCAATGAGTCACGCAGAGAAAGTCCGCTACATTGCTGAATATGCGACAGATTTATCGTGGTTTTCTAGAGATGTTATGTTAGTCGATAAGTTAACGCTCGCAGTCGGCTTACTACTACCAACGATTTAGGTTTTTCTTAAACATCTTTGATAATTAAAGCTACGGTAATAGTTTTGTATAATTAAACTATCGCAACTTTTGAAATGCTAAATTTGGCTAAGTAAACCAAGTCAAAATAATACAAAAGTTGTTGAAAACTGACTTGTTTTAATGACTTTATCGCTGTTCGCCGCAGGTGGCCTTCACAGCTTCACCGTATATATGATCATCATCAGCTCAATAAACGTCCCCACCGAGGGGCACGAGCCTACCAAAATAGGGTGATTAAGCCTTAGTCGTCGACGCGGGCCCAGTGCGGATTGGACGACTTCACAACAACCTTTGAATCTCTTCGCAAACGTGCATAAAGGTTTCCTCACGATGTTTCCTTCACCGTAAGAGCGTCGGATAACGTACATATAATTTCGAAAATTCGAAAACATTGGTACGTGGCTGGATTTGAACCTCAGCCCTCTGGTAGGAGGGCGACAGTCCACACTATTGAGCCACCAACGCATATATATACGTATATGTGATATTTGCCAAAAATTCCACTGTCCAATAACAGTTAACTTGCGTTTAAAGTATCGATGCTGTCGTTAATGTCCGCCTCTAGCGGGTCGTCACCTGGAGGCGGGCGCGGGGTGCGGAGAGCCTCAGACTTGGGACGCTACGTCGGGCAGGTTACGATTTACACGACCCAACTCAGCACAAACTCTGCCCGGACGAGAAACGCTGATAATCCGTCCCCCCAGAAGCTGC
>PQWD01011017.1:0-82187 GCA_019425675.1 Leucinodes orbonalis | reverse complement strand
CACCGGATCCTGTTTCATTCATACAGCTGGAATTGACCGCTGTGCTCGCCACAAAAGAACTAGACCCTTGCGAATGAGATTTAGACGCACGATGGAACGGCGCGTAACTACTGTTTCTGAATGAGCAATCTCCGCTATTTATATAGATTCATTATTTTCTGTTCAATTATGTTTTTATGTTTGTATATTTCATTGTCAGTGCACATTTGTAATGACGCCTGTATTTTGACGAAATTTAGGTATTTTACTAAACTTAAAAATTTGGCAACTTATAATAACCGCAGTGAAGCTTGTAACCAGAACAGCCCGCAAGAAAAACAAAAATCTAATGCACCAAAAAGGGCAAAACGAGTAGGTACCATAACTATGCTTAGCGACATCGCCAAAATATGTTCTTCCATATTTATAATATGAACCACAACACACATGTAACAACGATCATAAACCTCCCGAGTCACGCGAAACGGGCCGGTTCCATCGTAATGTGAGTCATCATTTTCGACCTTTCCACGGCTAAATTCGCGCTGCCAACGACCTGCGTGTGCGCACTGCGTGCAAACCGCACCAGTAATTGATAATTAACTATCCAGTTTGTCTGACGGACTGATGCTGCAAGAGACAAATCAATGGATACAATATTGCACCCGTATAAAAATATTTTGACAGCATAAGTTACTTAGCAAGGAACTCTAATGCTGTTGGAAGCATAATGAAAGATATAAAAATTCGAAAACAGGGTTACTAAACAAATTAGTAGGACCGTTATTGCAAAAGGTGGAGGCTGGATGAGAAACGGAGGACCGGGATATCTGGCGCAAAATGGGGAAGACCAGCAGCAGACTGCGATAGGTTGAAGATTAGAAACAATTTAAAAATAAATTAAAAGATGTATTATATCCTTTAATTTTCTTTTAAATTGTTTTGAAATAATAGAAAATCTTTTCTGAAATTAAAAGCTTGACGGATTGAAATATAACTTAAATTGTAAAATTGGCTAAGCTTAAAATAATTTTAACAAACGATGGTCTTATTCAAAGTCTCGATAGAATCTCTTTCCGTTCATTGAACCAAAATATGAAGTTTTTATTATTGGCTCATAACTGCAAGAGTCATCTTGATTTGTTTTTTTCTTTTTCCGACTCAAATTATGTTGAGATTCTTATAAGTAGTTGTTGAAACAGGAAACAAATATGTTGATTGAGATTGTCGTTTAGATATCAACTTAAGAATAATGGATTTAATCGCACAAATTACACGTATTCTTGTCAGTTGTTTGACAGCAAGAAAATTGGTATTGGTTAAAAAGTTGGGTTTTCTTCTATTTTCCCGGTAGGTATACTTGACTTGAAATTGGAAGTGGAGATAACTTGTGCAATTGTGACATTTATCTTTTTTCGTTTTCAAAATTGTTCTCATGTGTTCATGTCACACTATTGTGGTTGTGTGTCGATACGCAAATAGGTTTACTGTCTTCAAATTATTGTGAGCTTACTAAATATTAAGTTATTTTTTAATTACACAAGTCACTTGGTACAGGCATGATATTGACCCAATTAATCGACTTCACCGCTGTTTTGTTGATCGTGTGTGTTTCTCATAGTTTCGTTACACAATTCCATTGTAATGTTACGGCCGAAAGGTCAGATCGCTTAGCAAAAATGTTAATTGCCTCGTGGTACTGTCAAGGTGATTTCGACAACGACCATTATATCAGGAGATGCTGCAGCCATTTGCATGTTTTCAATATTCATGCGATCTTCATATTTTTCTCAACAGCCGTGTTCCAATTAGCAAACTAATGGGAGTTTTAGATGTGTCTTTAGACTTGATTATACAATATTCATTTAGAAAACTGTGACTTTAAAGCTTACTTTCGTGCGCTAATTAGTTTGTTTTAGTCGCCAAAACCATGGGTCTTCAAACTTCTATTCGTGAACCATTCATCTGAATCATCATCATTACAGCCACTTCGGGTCGAAGGTCTCTAACTATTGCCACACAGCTGATACACCTAAGGGCAGAAATTTAAACATTTTTACCCTGAGAATATACTGAATAAGTACGGCCCTATGAAGGGTCTAAAATTTGAGGACATCTCATCTAATGCATACAACTTCAGATGCCCTTGGTGCATCCTGCAGACTTGTTGGACTGTCGATAGTTATTGATGCTATGGTTTAGGCCCATCTGCACTGGCCAAGTCGCCACTGCCCAGTAAAGTCATCTGCGGACAACAGCATTGCGTAAAAAATTATACAACTTAGTGTGTAATGGTACACAACGATGATGCTGTAATTAGTTGGGTGATAAAATACAATGTGATCCTAATCTAATAATCACTAGTGAAAATCACTAGTGTGGGAAATGTAAACTCCGCAACACTTACTATCGAGCGGTTTACCTTTATATTACTTTAACAAAATTACTCTATACTTCATATATTATATAAAGGTACTCTTATACGCTCGTATAGTTCAAGAATACTTCCAACCCGACCCATTGCTTCTACGTTTTGCTTTAAACACTTGGCACTGTCAATTCTTTTGCCTATCTACTTTCTCCAAAAAAATATGAAATGACAACAGGATATCTCTCATTAAAATTTCCTTTTTTATTTCTCCCGTGCACCTTGAGCCACTTACTTGGGGACAAGTTAGAGTGAAATAAATCTGTTGGTTGCGTTTCGAATACTAATTGATTATTTCGTGATACTTTTGTATTCAGCGCGCGTTATCTGTTTCCATCGACTTTCGGAGTTTGTGGACTGCTACGATTTGGTCTCCATTTTATAAATAAACAATTCAATCTTAATTCATTTTGACAAATATTGTTTGGAGATCGTGCAAGTTAAGCTGCTGTCTTGGTCATTGTCATCGGATTGTTGACCAGAACTATTTCGAGTTCCGTGTGCTGTTCGGAAGGCACGTTAAGCCTGTGACCTGTTGGGCATTTTAGGCTGGTTTATTGGTAAATTTAAAAATATAAACATATCGGCTACCATTCTGAGTGCAACTATTTTGGTAAATTGGAACTGGTAACTACTAGATAATATATAATAAAGAATTAAAATTGCTCAGAATATTATAATTTATAATATACTATCGTTTGAATTTAAAATTGTAGGTAACTGGCACGTGTCGCAGTGCATACACCTGCGCATGCCTTGGCATTAATAAGCATCTGGGCGTCCAGCGTCCTTTAAAAGTTTATTTTGCAGATGGTATTTATTTGCATTACTGCCTTGAACATTGTTTTTTTTAAACTGTATTTTTTTATTCCAAACAAACAGTATTGTACTTACCTACAGTACGTGACAGTCCACTTAACTTAAACTGGACTAGAGCCTCCTTCGCGAAAGTGAAGAGTTTGCAATCTCCACACTTGAGAGGCCCGTTGGATAGGAGTAGAAAAGATCAGGTATAATGAGGAAGGGCTGCTACCTGTTCGCTGCTAAATGTAATATCCCTCAACCGTCTCTTACGTTAGGCACCTACGGGAAGCGTATCTATCATGCCCTCGAAAATAAGCTATACGTATAAAATATTTATTGAGTACGTAGGTTGTTAATTATGTTCGGCTAGTGCCTCGTGCGGTTTGTAGGCCGGGTCCGAAACCAGTGGAGTAACCCATTGTTTGCCAAGGCTCGGTTTGTCACGCCATGTCGCCGCCCAACAGACTGAGTGGCTCTTTCAAAGCCATTGTCTAAGGCGTGTGCCACTGTTGTTGTTGTATTCGAAATTGTGATGACAACGCAATAAGATTGGAATTAATAAATGTGGGTGCGTATTTGTCTGATTTTATTAGGAGTATTTTGCAATTTGTAGTACCTATAGAACCCTTAAGTTTTTTTCATTACCAATCCATAAGTGAACGTCCAGTTCGCTCATCGTATAGTAAATGATGCACCTGCCAAATTGTCCAATTAAAAAAACGTATAATACATATTAGATGCCTGCCACTATTTTGTAGTGAATTCAGTTGTGGACATATAGTATAATTTGGTATACTTCATTATAAACGATGTTTATTCACCAAATGCAAGTTGGTATTAGTAATTTAGAAACGATAAATTTAGAGAGAAGTGTTTTCGAAGGCAAATTATTCGTCTGACTTTAAAAATAAATAAGCAGTATACATTTCGACTGGTAATTAGGACACGTGTAATCCACAAAAGTTAATCGCCATCGATTGACAACACAAATATGGCCGAGTTCGTTGAACTGGGTTAGTTTCGGTGACGAAGGTGGTGCCCGTGGCCGACTGTGATTTGGAGTCGCATTTGTTTGCTTCAAATGTCTGTTGCATTGCAACCTACACGGTGAAGTGGCACACGTCTGGGTAGATATATTGATGAGGTATGCCTATCTTATAAAAAAACCCAATGATCTTGGCTTGTATTTGCCGGCAGTGAAAAATCATTGGTTTTTGTTGTTTCTTATCTGTACTTTTAACGACGTATGAATTTTTAACCTTCCGTTTTTATACAGCTTTTTTAAGTGGTATTCAAACAAATATATAACAATATAACCTGGCCGTCTTCAAGGCAAGAGTGAATAGGCTGTTTCTAGGCAGGCATGACCCATCCTAGGCCGCATCATCACTTACCATCAGGAGAGATGGCGGTCAAATGTCTGCCTATAGATGATAAAAAAAAAAATTGACAATGCTCTTAAATTTTGATGTGTTAAAATTTATCATGTCTTTTATTGGTACTTACTAGAATAACGGACTTAAATAGACTCTTCTGAATCTACTACAAACAGATCAATTGCAGTAAATGTAATGTTTCACATTTTTGCGGATCTATGACACACATCCCTATCAGTGCTGCAGTTGACGATCGCCAGTGATGGCAATTATATCGGTCATTGCCCGTAAAACAACGTTGTAGGATAGCTCACAATAAACCGGCCCTAACAATAACTCCACATTATCTTCTCCAATACGAGTGAATCATCCGACTGAACATGGCAGGGCGAACGCAGGCGCAAATTGATCTATCAATTCAATAATAAAGATAAGCCTAATGTGCATCATTATGACGCATGATATGCGCTCGCGGCTTGTGAGTGGTTGATTATTAAAAGAGTACGGAACCCGACGGCTAAACGTGCCCTCCGAAGCACGGAATCATCTTTCTTTTCGAATAATCAGGTGATTCAGCCTGCAATGTCCTTACCAAAAAAATCGCATAAAGTTACGTTTCTCCGCGGAATTCGAACCCACTAACTCCAAGTCAAGCAGCGATCTAAGCCGATCGCCATACCTACTAGACCACGAATGCAGTTGTGATAATACCCAAAGTAACATAATAAGTACCTACCTAGATCATCATTTAAAAGTTATGTCAATTAAAAAGAATTTCAAAGACATTTGTTATATCCAAAACCTCGCAAATCAAGTCGCAACAGGTTGTTGTGTAGGTTGAAGCACTTGTTGCAGTTTACGCTTGTGCACTAGGAAGTGCAGCGGGACTGGTCGGACAGCTATTATGCGGCGGAGCTGAGCCGACCACCTACATCTAGACATCAGGCTGCCATGTATCTGCGCATTGCACTGCCACATAGGGCCACCACGGCTAGACAGCGACCGGGGAAACATCAACAATCTTTTTTACATGTGTGGTTTTCGATATAAAATTTTCCCAATAATTATATTTTCCACGACACCTACCAGAAATTCAAAAAGAACTGCTAAGCTTACCTGCTGAGCAGTCTTCGTTTCCATAGTTTTATTTTTGTATTGGAATATTTAATACTTCTTTGTTATGTTCTTGTTGCTCTTTGTTACTAGAGAATGCTGTGTTTTGCCTGTAATTGGTGCATGTACTAGAACATTAATTAAAATATTTGTGATATTCATAGTTTAGTATATGTACTGTTGGCATACCTATAAATAAATCATCATCATCAGCTCATTAAACGTCCCCACCGAGGGGCACAAGCCTACCCGTATAGGGTGATTAGGCCTTAGTCGTCCACGCGGGCCCAGTGCGGATTGGACGACTTCACACACAACCTTCGAATCTCTTCGCAGGCGTGCATGAAGGTTTCCTCACGATGTTTTCCTTCACCGTAAGAGCGTCGGATAACGTACATATATTTTTCGAAAATTCGAAAATACATTGGTACGTGTCGGGATTTGAACCTCAGCCCTCCCGGTAGGAAGGCGACAGTCCACACCACTGAGCCACCGACGCTCTCTATAAATAAATAAATAAATGTATTTAACACATTAACTTTTAAAGACGTATATGCCTCTCACACTTATATAAACAATAAACTAACTACATACACAATCTCTCACTCAAATATTGTCCGCGGCAAAAGTCTGCACATCGCGTCAGTCGCGCAGAATTTTTATTCATAATCACGTCATAGTGACGTAGTAGTATGCTCGTGCTTTTGATTTTGTACCCTTTGATTGACGCGTTAATGTCAAAGTTTTAATGAATAATTTTATGTCGTTAATATAACTCAACGTATGTGTCAAGTGAATCGTACATTTTTTAGTTATTTCTTCGTCATTGTGCAGTCTAGTTAGTTATTGTTTATCTAAACTGGCACATTATATTTTTAATATGCATACACATTCACGCATCTCTTATTTATGTGTTTAGTGGTAGTGTAGAGTACCACTCTTTGTAGCTACAGTAACATAGATTCCGTGTTAGATTGCCGAGCAGTACATTTTTTTTTCTATCAACTTATTTCTATTGTTCTGGATGTTAAAAATATATAAAGTGAAAAACATACTTATATGATTATTTATAATTATATGTGCTCCTTAGAGCACGCCGAATTGCCCTATCTATTTTAGAGTATTCTCATTCAATCACAAATATATTATTATTTATGGATAAATACTTTGTAAAAAACACGTATATTACATTACAACAAGTATCAAAACCAACCGCATTGTTTTTTACTGTGCACGCATTAGTTCTTGCACACGCGTCTCGTATAACTAACATAGCTATAATATTACATAAACCGGAGCCCAAAGAATGGTCTATTATGTTAAACAGCGCATAACTGCAGCGGTGCACACGTTCATAATTATCACAATTATCGTGCAGAATATACGTGATAATTGAGTCACGTCTTTTTTATATATAAAAAAAATTGCAAAAGAAATTTATTGGCGCGGAAAGAGTTTATTACGTCCTGGCCGTGGAGTGGATACTTCCACGCGGAATACTTACTTAAAACGTGTTTTGTTTTTACAACGAACCACTAAAGTAGCAATAAGTATGGTACATTTATTAGTTTATAAGGTACGTAAGGTACTTGCGCACGCCTGCGAAGTGATTCAAAGGTTGTGCGTGAAGTCGGCTAATCCGCAATAGGCCCGCGTGGACTACTAAGGCCTTTGCGCCATCTACGGTTAGGCTCCTGCCCCTCGGTGGGGACGTGAAATGAGCTGAATATAATGACCTTGGCTAAATAAATATTGTTTTTTTATTTCGCCTCTGATAAAGAACACAATAAGTAAAATGTAAATGTTTATAGCGAGCATTGAATATTAAAAACACCTAATCTGCATAATGCTTGGTTGTAGTTATCAAAAACGGTGAACGTCAAATATCATCGCACATGTGGGATACATCCCGCGATAAGATGTAATTTGCCGATAAATTGGTTGCACGGAATCACTGGCCGTGAGCGCGATCGGTTTGATGCGGCCGACATATCGCGCTGTATCGTTCTGCATGCAATCTGCAGCGACTGCAGGCGAGTGCTCGCGGAATATAGGTGACATTATCAAGACATAATGCGCCTTTTTAATGATTTTCGAAGTCCCTATGACATTTTGGTGTGTTGGTGCTTACCACCTTACGATTTTTTAAGGTTCTGTAGCCAAATGGCAAAAAAACGGAACCCTTATAGATTCGTCATGTCTGCCTGTCTATCTGTCCATCCGTATGTCACACCTTTTTCTCCGAAACTATAAACACTAAACTATTCAAACTTTGTGAGTATATGTATTCTGTGAACCGCTATTAGGTTTTGAAAAGAAACTTGAAAAAAAAATTTTCGGGTTCCCCATACATTGAACCGAAACTCAAAAATGATAGTTATTATTCCCAATAATGCCAACCGTGCCCGTCACCCGAGACAACAAATGTTTGGTCTCTTATATCCGGTAAATTCACTAGCTATATGTAACACTCCTGTTTCACGGGACGATATCTGGCAATGCAGTGGTACCTAGCTAGACGACTCAGTATCGAGTCTATCACCTAAAAAGTAATAACTATTTACAGTTATTTATTAGTTTCCTTCAACACATTAGCATATAAAACTCAAAAACCCTGTTTAACGGAAAACAACTTCGGATGAGGCAAGTCTAATATTGCTATTTATCGCCATAAATATATTTTCAAGGGATTTTGCATGTAAAACATCACTAATTTGTATAATTGTGCAAAATTGTTAGCTACGTGGACGGCAGCATTCGTCTTCCGAATACTTGAAGTGTATATAAAAACAAAGGGCACAGAGAGGAGGTTCGCGCAGCTGCCTACCAGTTAATTACGCACAATGTGCCTCGGGCATAAAGAATACTACGCTGCCCACCTAACGAAGTGCAATAAGTCGAATTTTTAGGCACAATTTGCCTAAAAACCTAAGGCTTTTCAAAATATTAATAAATAAATATCCACTGACATTCTCACATCGCCTTCTAGCCCCAAGTTGCTTTAACTTGGCCTGTATTAAAGGTACTAAACAACGGATAACAACTTACATCCTTTTTTGTAAATCATATACATAGAAACACCCAGACCAACACATATGTACAGACTAGGTTTCTCATTTCTCGACCTTTTTTATTTCTCGGAGCACGAGAATTCTCGACCACTATTCCCGGGAATTCTCGGGTTGTCGAGAATATTGAAAGCTCAAAACATATTTGATTTAACAATAAAACTATACTTTTTATGCAATATTCAACATTTATCAATGACCAACGTTTATTTTTAGTTTCATGTGAGTTTAATTTAACTATAGAAAACTTTAATTAAGCGAAAAAACTCTAGCGAGATCTTCTTATCATTATTTCTAGTTTCTACAAACAAATATACTAAATAGTCTTTTTCTTGAAAAAAAAACAAATAAAATATCTTCTAAAAACAATGTCATCATGTCACCACAATGAAACTTAGTAACTTACATACTAAATAATTTATTTTAGTCTCAGTCTGTACTACAAACTTTCAATTACGTAGCATTAAAACGACAGTTTAATTCCTTATAAAAAATAAAAATCAGACTAGCTTAATAATTACGAGTAACAGTAAGGTACATGTTCCTTAGTTTAGTCTTTGTATCAACTTTTCAATATTTGTTATAAGTAAATGGAGTCTTTCTTTACGTAAGTTAACATAAAAATTAATAAATCATTAAAAATCTTAAGACCAATTACCAATCACAATTTAAAGCGGAACTGCTTCAAAAGCTAACCCACGATGTCACGTTATCATTAAGAAAATAAGCCTTTAAAAATACAAGGCATTTATAGCATCATCTGACAATCGGTTTCGTATTTTTGTCACAAAGTTTCCAGACAAGGAGAAAACACGTTCGTTTTCTATTATGTACTCTAGTATAACGTATAGAAACGTTTTCAGAAACGTAATTAGCTGGGTCTTCCTGAGAGGAACTCAAATCTTAATAATTACAACGACCGTGTGAAATATCAAATTTCGGTGCCTCCTCTAATAGGACAAATTATTTCATTAATTTCGCACGACGCGTGGCAGAGCCGCAACGAGAACGCAAGCGCGTTATCAAGTTTTTTAATTTTTTAACTGAATTTCTCGATTTCTCGACCACTTTTTCTCGTCTCGAGTAAGGCAAAATTCCCGGGAATTCTCGGTTCGAGAATTCTCGAAGAGAAACCCTAGTACAGACATATTGCACCCTTGGTGTAGTAGCCGGCGTCTCAACCATTACACCAAATGGGTCGTCAGTCCATTTTTATACATTCTGACTAATAATAAAAATTGCAAAAGTCTTAAGTCAATTTGCCCGAAAACCCGACTTATTGAACTTTTCATTAGGAGGGCAGTACGGATCGGACGAATCACCTTTACCAGATCATTAATGTGGCGTTCACACCGCATTATTACAGCCGCTCCGTAACAACTCGCTAGAGGTGAACCCATTACATCATGTTACGGCAGAGAACTCGTAACAGAAAAAGTCACTAATTACTTACACCTTGAAGTTTTAATGTTTGCAAAAAAAAAATTTTTTATGTGATGACTTTTACGAGCAGTATTCTGCCAGGTGTTTAAACAGTCCTTTTACTCGTATGAGTATGTATCCCATTTATCAGTAATACAATTTTTATGGAATGCCAGTATTAAATGTACACTGAGTTTACAGGAAATTCTCTACGAAGCTCGTTATAAGGACTCTTCAGTAGTTAAATGGTTAACGCAATAAGCATTGGTCTGTTAAATTAATTTTGAATCCCGGTTGATTTGGTATGTTATTAAAATAAAATAACAATGTACAGGTGAAATCATTTTTGAAAGTTCAATACTTTATTACCAGTATCAATGCAAGCTTTGTTATTTGAAATTATTTTTATTGTATTTTGAGCAATTTTAACGTTCATCAGTGATTTTTTTAAGCTTCATTGGAATAAATGTACTTTGAGTGCACTTGAATTCATTTCCAATGAATCAGCGCACTGACAAAAACCAAATACCACTGCAGGCTGGTTAACCAGACATTTAAGCCTAATTAACAACATTGGAGCGTCTGCTATTTAAAATTCGAACCGATATTCTTTTCGGGAATCTCACGTTTAAGTACACTACCTTGAACTAAAATTTAAAATAGATATCACAAAAATATTAATGAATAAGTAGTACTAACAACCGTAAATAGTAAAAGGTATTCCCAAAAACGGGCACTAAATACTGTAGTCACCTTTAAAAAAATAAACACGCAATGTTAATTAAAATTTAAAACATCGAAAATTAAATACAATATACTAAAGCCTGTGAAATCTTAATCATACTACTCGTATAAAATAACATTTACTAATAGTAATAAAGATACCTCAAGTAAAAACGAAATTAAGCTTACCACGAAGACAACGTAATGATAATTTGGTGAATAGAGAAAAAGATATTCCGTATTGTATACGTCGAGTTCACACATAAAAGCTGTATTCTGCTAAAAATAAACTTCAAAACGAAATTAATCTCAATGGGATTCTCCTACTGTTAGAAATGTTTATTCAGGTGTTGTTAGACAGAATTGTATGGTGAATAAGCTTACTCTGACATCTCAAACGAAACTTCGTAAAGTATTAGAGATAAATACTATTTTGTTTTATTTAAGATAAATATAGTGAGTTACGTTATGTTTCTTATATGTATATGTTTATATTACTGTACACTTAACTAGTTATTAAGATGGTATATGACAAAATTCACCCAATACAAAGTTTTGAATGTTGATCATTGATGCTTACCGGTAAGCATTTTAGCTTCTTTACATGTAGGTTCTCTCATCTCATCTAGCATCTCAGCTAGCTTAAAATGAATTAACTATGTGTGCTGAAAATTTAAATATATAATTTCAATTCTAATGTTTTTTTTTTTAATAAAAAAATACATTCATGTCTTGACTATATTATGACAATAGATATACATTTTCCAAATACAAGAATACTGGCAAGCTGCATGCTTGCATGCGACAGTAATTACCATACAGTTGCATTATGTTAAGTATCTGCCTACATATCTATAGTTGCATATATAAATTCTGGCACAGTTATATTTCATGTTCTAGCTAGCTAGCTACATAGACTGGCACACCTATCAATAAAAAGTTGACAGCAACCGATAGTTGGGGCGGTGGTCCGAACATGGTCAAAACGAGTCGACTGGTAGTCGTGGGTGAACAGGTCATGTTTTTCTAACGCCTCCGTGCTTAACTGTATCGAATACCTTGCAGTACGCGCTCGGTATGTCAATAGGGCCTAATAGCTTGGGAGACCTCAATCTGGTAGTCAGTGAACGTTTCGAACGACCTCCAAGTGTCTTGAACAGATCCTTAAGTTTGTGGCGATGACGTAAGTACAACTCTTAATCATTCAAACAACTTTGCAATCGCTTGGCACTATACAATGTACTTAATTAAATATAAAGCAGGAAAAAAGGAATAAACATAACATTTACACACACACACACACACACACCCACAATCTAACGGAACGAGTAGGCAAACGGATAGTTTAATACTTAAAGGGTATGCTCATTCGTTATTCCCCCTTCCGGTTCTGCTGCAACCGCTATCGCATCACCGAATCTCTAAGACGACGTATTGAATTCAAATTATGAACGGAGCCACGTGGGCGAACAAGCGCCGGCGCCGGGCCCTTCTAAAGCGCCCTCTACTGGCACGACAAACGTGCAACTGACTCTCAGAGACACCGATAGAGACAGCCTTTTAGATATCGCTGTGATAAACCGGCAAATTTATGGGCCCTCTCGTAAGTTTCTCTT
Source organism: Leucinodes orbonalis (assembly GCA_019425675.1). NCBI lineage: Eukaryota > Metazoa > Arthropoda > Insecta > Lepidoptera > Crambidae > Leucinodes > Leucinodes orbonalis. The sequence goes on along the minus strand of PQWD01011017.1, from coordinate 69,658 downwards.
TTACCCATTTAAGGTGACATCATAATATTTTCAAACTAGATAATGATCAAGTCGTTGAAAAACTTGAAGACTACAGATAAACATCGGCCAATGTAAATAATGGTGTTTGTGATGGAGCAATGGCCGACCGCTAAAGGAAGGAAAGTGTTAGTGCAAGTGAACGCACAATTGATTGCTCCTGGGCATAGGGCCCTTACCATGGTTAGGTTACGTGACATCGACGTTGGGTCACTTTCTCGACTAGTTGGCAGGCGATAGACGTGAAAAATGCCTCTCGATTTATGAAATTGGATTAATTATTTATTCAAAACTGGTAGACGTATTAGCATTTATTACACAAAACTAATTAAAGATTAGGAAATGTCAACTTTAATTAACGTTATTTACCGTTTTATTCTATTGGAAAACGTTCTATGCTACTCCAGAACTCGCCTGCTGCACAACTAACTTCCACTTAAATCCGTCATATTTTGTGTCAATGCCAAGAGTACTTAGAGGCCTAGCACGCAATACTAAGTTCACCCCTAAATATTAAGCATACATTTAAAAAATAGTTATTTTTACCAATGTTAAGAAAGAGATTCTTTGCTTTTAAACTTTGTGTTACCTCACAGTAAACGTAACAAGTGGTAGGGCTCGAATCGCAGTGATCCAACTATAGCCCGTTTACAATGGGGCGGACGTTGATGCACTAATAGGAGTTTCCTTTGAAACTAGCATCAACAAAATACGCGTGTGCCGGTGTCGCTTCCGAGAAACGGTTCACTCTGAAAGGCACGCGTTTAGACCACTTTGGTTGAATTGTTTTGACCAATCCGTCAGTGTAGTATGCTATGCTGTGTGATGGGATGAATTCTAATTGATTTTTTAACTTGATGCTGAGCGTTATCAGGGGTGGAACGAAGTATCTAGCTAGATTGTTAATTAACCACTCCTTTGTTTTTTATTTAGCGAATTGTACCTCTGTGAGATCCTCGCCAACTATGAGACAAATAGATTTTACTATCTCCAAACTTTGTTTTATAACTGTGTAACTACACATATAACAATATACAACATATATATGTTTCATACTCTATTCTTATAAACATAAAGGGGAATGGTATCATATCGCAATGTGATAGTCGTAACGAGTGGCTATTAAACGTTTCCCCGTTTTTAGTGTACAGTAATGCATTTGTGGGTTCAACGGTCACGGGCTGAGGGTGTGGGCAGTACTAATTCAATTATGGAGTTGCCACCCTCCAAGTGAAACGAGCAAGGAGGTCTAATGTCGGTAGAACGACTTCTTGCTTCGTGCATACTGCATTGGCTTGGTTAATGATACACTAGCACGAATGTCTGATATATATTATTATTATTTGATGATTCCCTCAAAACGTAAATGATAACGCCACTCGTAAAGCGAAACACGTCACGTCTTCGCTCTGAGTGATTTGACCATCTCAAGAAATGCGAGGGTTAAGAGTTATGAAAGAGTCCTCTTCGAAAAAACTTCGGGAAAACTATCGGGCCTCCGGTAATCTCCTCGCTCAAACGATAGTCGCCGGTTTTCTGTGAGCAGCTTTGCCCACTTGGCTACATAAAGCTTAACCTAAGCTATATTGATGATGGACAGATACAATACGAAAAACTTCGAAAAAGCCGAAGCGAGTAGTGTTTTGTCAATAAAGAACGCACCGACGTTTGTCAAGTTACGAAACAACAATTTAATGATGCAAATAATGATAAATTCTATCTTTTCTATTGTTTTTTGTATCAAAACGCGTCTAACTCACCTTTTCATTGGTGGCGGAGACAACACTGTCTGAGAGGTCATGATACCACTTCTAAGTAGTTTAAAATAGTTTAAATATTTTTTCTGCATTTTTTGTTATAATTAGACTATGTTCTTTGATTATAAAACTGATTCCACGTAGACATACATATGTTTAATTTTCTCATCGCTTTCCTTCGCATAATTCGGCCTTCATGATGTTTGGTTGATCTGCAAACATGAAAATCGTTGGCAGAGTAATATGCCAGATTTGTTACATTAATATCTATCGACACATTTATGGGATGTTTAGAACAACTAAAACTTATGGAAATTTGACAAAATAAATAATAATGTCCGTGTCAATATATTGCGAAATTGTATTCATCATAAAATATATTTTCCTCACGAAGGTATCACTCCGTTTGCCATTATCGGACCTAATATATAGTTTTCAATTCTCTTAAAAAAAAGAAGTATATTATTTAGTATTTATTATTTATAATCATCGTTTTCAGATAAAAATCCTCGTACCTTAATATCCATATCTCGAGATTGCTGCCGGATTTTACAATTTTCGATCATCATCAGCTCATTATACGTCCTCACCCAGGGCACCAGCCTACCCATATAGACTTCACTCTAGCCTACACCCAAGCCTTAGTCGTCCTCGCGGGCCCAGTGTGGATTGCCCGACTTCACGCACAACTTTTGAATTTCTTCGTAGGTGGGCGCAGGTTTCCTCACGATTTTCGTTTACCGTAAAAGCATCGGATAAACGTACATATATTTTCGAAAACTCGAAAATATATAGGTACGTGGCGTGATTTCAACCTGCACTCTCCATATCGGAAGGCGGCAGTCCACACCAATGAACCACCGACGCTCTCAATTTTCGATATTTCTCAGGATTTTCAATGGACACAGGTTACATTTTTTTTTTTTCATGAAAAGTTTAACCACGCCGCTGACACGTTTTTGGGAGTTGTATATAATCTTAGGACTTTTCCATGGAAATCAGTCCTTTCTTTTGATTTTATCATCTGGTAACCGTAAGTTTGAGGCCAATTACATCCTCTAGTAATCTCATATGCTGTTGCATAAATCCGCTACAAACACATTTTCCGGCTGCTCCAAATTGCATTCCATTGTGAAGTGGCCGAGATTGCCTCCGAGCGTCCGCGTTTCAACACCGCGCCACACAATACCAAAGGACGATAAATAATCAATTACATTTTAACAGTGTAGGGTTACGGGTTTCATAGCAATCACGCTCGTGCGTTTTGTTTTTGCGTGAATTAACATATGGTTAGGTTAGCTTGTGACATGTTTGCATGTATGACTTGGGAAAACTTGTCCAAAACAAACTTATTGGTATTACAAATACTAGAATTAGCAGAACAATAAAAGGTTGTGTAATGCGAAAGCACCAATATAGCCACGCATTTCGGGCACCACATTACTTTCATAATAAATTCTAACGGCCATTGTATTTTGTCACCCCTACGTAGACTCGGTCATTGGCACATTCTCCACGCATTATTAAGTCCATAAAACGTAACCACAAGCCGAACCACTGCCAGCGACATCACGCAATCTTCAGAAATACTGTTAACTGTATTTAATATTTTTAGCAAGGACAAAACCTTTTGCTGCTTTTTATCGGGAGCAAAGTTTTTTCTGAAATGACTACTGCTGTTGGCCGTAGATGGCCTTTACAACTTCACCGGGCAATTGAAGAGCGTTGTGTGACTGCCAATGGATATATCACCATCATCAGCTCATTATACGTGTCCACCGAGGGCACGAGCCTACCCGTAAAGTGTGTATAGGCCTATATATATGTTCTTCTTTTTCTTATCGAGTCGATATGGATTTACAAGTTCTTGAAAGACCATATCGTAGTAAAAGGATCAGCCAGTCTGCGTTACCGACTAGCCTGTCCACACAGATTACCCAGGCTGCGCCGGACGCAAGAGAACAAACTTTGCGTCACACGGGAGGCTTCTTTCGTGTACCACAATATATGTTTATAATACACAACGAATCGCTGTTTGTTTCTCCGAGCAGTGATCACACGCATTAATTGTCCGGATCACAGTCGTTCATTAGGCCGCCGCTGGAGCGTGAACGCCAGCGAGCACTTTCCCTCTTTTCCTGCACATTCTGATCTGGCAGAACGCAATCGAGAAATTACACGCGTGACTATGTTGTCATCTTAAAAGTGATTCACTGCTTCTTACTGCGTATGATTAGCAAATTATTTAATTGTATCAGGTTTTCCTTGGAAATTTTGCTTTCCGTTCTTAACCATTTAACGCCGCTGACGGATATATCCAAAAACAATAGATTTCTATTTGCCTGGACTCTTGGCAGTTAAAAGGTTAATGTTGATCGTTAGTAAACACTATTTGTTTATTCACTAAACAAAAATAGTGTTTCTACTAGATATAATAAAGTATATACAATAAAATAGTGTAATAAAATATACGCCTGACTGTGCTCTTGACTGGATCCTCTTATGTATTTTTGAGGATTCAAAAAGTATAAGTTATGTGTTTTTTTGTGTGCATTTACCTTTATTTTTGGTTTTTAGTTGAATTTTTCAACCTAACAGATAAAAATCTTGAGAACTTTGAGGTTCTTCTAATAGTATATTTTGAGGTGCTATAGTTATAACCACATAATACTGTCAGTCTCACCCTATCACCCTATACGGGTAGGCTCGTGCCCCTCGGTGGGAACGTTTAATGAGCTGATGATGATGAATACTGTCAGTCTTAGTAATTTTAATGTTTCATCGTATTTTCTTGTTTACTTCTCCTAATTTAAATTATGTAGACACTTGTTCTAGAGTAAGATCCCGGTGCCCCTAGACGTTACTTATTTTCTCATAAGAAATATAAATGGGATAAAGTAGTGTTAGTACGTACTTTGAGTGTGTGCATATCTGCTACCTTGGGTCGACGGCCAATTCATAGGTACCAGGAGCTAAAGGTAGATAAATACAGTACTGATTTTTCTTAAATTCTCAGTGCTGATTTTTACATATGTTTTAGATATTGTTGTTAAAAATTAATAATCATTATTGCCAGACACTTTCCATCGGCGCTTACCCTTACCAGACGCTTTAAAGCTTCAAAAAAAAAAACATATTCTTACTTATAATCTCACTCTTGATTTTTATGTATAATACTTGGGGAACTATTTGAACACCCCTGGTCAGCAGCCAGACCAATTGGAGGGGTCAAACATCCCCCCAGACACAAAGTGTCGCTAAAATTTGCTCTGTTCGATATAATCAAGAGAGATTAAAGATTCGTTACATACAAAATGGAATCGAACCTGAAGATTACAAGGTATTTTAAAGTGATCTGGGTTGAAAAAATTTTATAAATAATAAATATAAGTTTCTTTAAGCAATGAAATGTGCAAGGTTAAATGGATTTTAATTTATCGATTTGTTTATTACACTTTCATTTCGTCCGGTTAACATGCAATTTTTACGAAACTACCAGAAAAGTTTTTAGAACAAAACTGTTGTTATTTACTACTCGTACATACCTATTTGCCAAGTTCTATTTAAAGTAATTCGAACAATTTGTGTATTTATGGTTGATATGCTCTTATTTGTGTAGGTAATAGTTTTGGGGTTTTAGCTATCACCTTACATATTTTTGATAAAAAAAATCGAGGATAGTTTCAGACACAGCTTTTTAACGATCCAACAATTTTTTCAAATTGGTCTAGTAGTTTTGGAGCTTATTCAATGCAAAGAATAAAAAAAGCTTCCTCATTATAAAAAGAGTACTGAATACTACATTTATTTTACCATTTATATTTCTTATGAGAAAATAAGTAACGTCTGGGGGCACCGGGATTTTGGACTATTCGTTGAGTTCTAAAAATAATAAGGTAAAATATCAAAGTTTGCAAGTCATTAATTTGAAGCCTAAACTATTTATTCACCTCTAAAGTGAAACTTCTTCCGCCTTTGATTAACGACGAGTTTGATGATTTTATTAATGTTTTTCTCACATTCAACGTTTCTGTTAATATAACGGTAAACTTGTGGATATTTCCCGGAACCTGAACAAGTCGCACACACGACTTGATCCGACATAGATTTTTCGCTTTATGGCGTTACCGCTATGTTGTGAAATGAGGTATCTCGGAGCCCGTCTTGTTTAATCCAGGTTCAGCGCCTATACTTTTTATACTACTATGGGATAGAGGATCCCGTTGTATATTCCTACGTGATTCATAAAGGTCAGTGTATCTAGCAAACTGCCTGGTTTGATTAATAACTAGATATGTCGATACTAAGTTCTTAGAAATTATTAAATTTAGCGCGTCGTAAGCTTTACTCATAGAGGTGACTAACTTGCATACGCACGCTTTTCTCTGAACCTCCCCATATAAATAAAACCATAATTCAACCGAATCCGATGCACCGCGGTCTCTGAATCTACTTGAAATATACCGTCACGCAGACTTTGATCGTGTTATTTTTTTAACGGGGCGCACGAGCCACTTATTATTATAGAAGCTGGAGAAAATTAAATGCATAAGTGTATCTACTACCTACGTATTTTAATATTTGTGGTTACGCTTCCTGGACGAATTTCCTAGCTTCCAAATTTTATCACCGAATTCCTCTCGAAAGAGTCCCTCTTTATTCGTTCGTCCAGTTTATATATCAACTTTTTATTAATTCAATTGGAACATGGTAATATGGTGAATGGAAATGTATTGTAACCTGCTCATTGCGCAGTTGAAGTACCAATAAATATCAGCTTTCGTCTATTTGTGTGTCCCACATAATGTCGTGATCGCGCCGCATTCCGTAGCCACACGAAGGTCGCCTGAGATCTATTGTGATTCGAGTACTGTTGTCGATAATGGATTTCGTATGTAATGTAGTACTTCAAAGCAGGAAATACCAGATGATAGTATGGTTGCACTCTGTGTAATGTGGATTGCACACGACAAACTTATTGATTTTGAACACATAAGAAAATATGCGCGGCAGTTTCATGCTTTTGTAAAAATGGAAAGATCCATGCCCTAATTTTCTATGATTAATAGTAAACGTATACCTGTAATTAATATGTAGTATTCAGTACTCTTTTTATAATGAAGAAGTTTTTTTTATTCTTTGCATTGAATGAGCTCCAAAACTACTAGACCAAGTTGAAAAAATCGTTGGATCGTTAAAAAGCTGTGTCTGAAACTAACCTCGAATTTTTTAATCAAAAATATGTAAGGTGATAGCTAAAACCCCAAAACTATTACCTACACAAATAAGAGCATATCAACCATAAATACACAAATGTTCGAATTACTTAAATAGAACTTGGCACAATAGGTATGTTACGAGTAGTAACATAACAACAGTTTGTTCTAAAAACTTTTCTGGTAGTTTCGTAAAAATTGCATGTTAACCGGAGAAAATGAAAGTGTAATAAACAAATCGTTAAATTAAAATCCATTTAACCTTGCACATTTCATTGCTTTCATCATAAACGTTCTTGTAAACGATGTTTTGATTCGTTTTGACACTAATTGCTTACGAGTGATTGTCGAGTTTTGAATTTTCACTTATTTAACAATGATGTATAAAAGTATGGATTCGTGATATGCTCACCAAACAATCGTAAAAAGTGTTCCGAATGCAGTGACAGCACACATACACATATTTCGAATACATGTACCTAAACAAAAGAGTACAAACTGTACTCTCTTCGGCGGTTCGTTTTTGAAGCACGGATGGCGTATCTACCTTTATATATACAGAATATCATTGTTATTAAATTATGAATTTCACTCACGAACTCATCGATCTTACGATTCTGAAAATGTCGTTATCATGATTCGCCGATGGCGAGTTTAGATGAGTTATCCCTGCTTTCTACTCTATGCTTTTGTCGTAACGATTTTTTGTTTTATCATGGTATTTTCAAAGCCAATCAAACGAATATATAAATAAATACCGATGCGTCTTCGAAAATCATGGTGTTAGGAATTTCATAAAAAAATATTTCATTGTTCTGTGGAAATATGTTTTGAATAATAGGTAATAATGAAATAATTATATACGTAGGCTGGTCAGGTGATATTAGGTTAATATAAATAAACTGAAGAATTTGAACAACTGTATGACACTTCAACCTATGCAGGTGGATATATACAGTGGATCCAATTCAATATATAGGTCTCAAGTCCTTGGAGATCATTTAAGGAAACTTAAAGTAAATGGAGTAAATTTTGATATGTAAAAGCAGCCTTTATGAGCGATGAAAAGGCCGATAGTTGTACACGTTTACCCAGAAAATGCCTATTCGCTCAAGTCATGAATACACCAAACTTTCTCAAAATTTGACCCACTTATAAATGTATAGAAAATCGGAAGTTGTTGGAAACAAATGTATTTAATGTTCGTTCCTTATGTTCCAGGCGAGCCTGAGGCAACTGGACTTGTCACTGCTGTCGGAGTTGTGGTCGTTGAGCGAAGCGATGGCCGCGTGGAGGCGGCAGTTGGAGAGATCACCGAGACTTCGGCCCGCGCCGCCGCCACCGCCGCCGCCACACTACCTTCGCACGTGAAACCCCGGACAAGCTTCAACCAATGATGTAATAAATTTATAAAAAATATACTCAATGCCAATCGTCTGATGATTGGTGGTGGAACATGTCAACAAAAAGGCATAGGTAAATGGCAAACACTAACCGTCTTTTGTATTCTCAATGTTGTTGTTATGACATCTCTTTTTTAAGTTGTTTAGCAAGTAGTATGATGTACACAAAATATAAAATTGAGTATGTGTGTTGCCACTGCATTCGGTACTCTTTTTTTGGTTGTTTTGTGAGCACATAACGTATCTATACTTTATTATATCATTGGCTTCAACTATCGAAGTCAAACTATTGATCGTCGAACAACGATCAATAGTTTGACTTCGATACATCATCTAAACTATCGATAGGCCTGTCGATACGATAATGTGTTTACACTTACAAGGCTATTGATACTATTGTTTTTGCCCAAGTATCCATAGACTAATAATAGTTGACTGTTGAGCGGCAAATCAAATCAACATTATGCATAGAAGTCGATAAACCTGCCCATGTGCCCTTTAACTTACTGCATCGAAACAAGAAGAAATGGAGTTTTCTAATGACAATTTCTTCTTTGACCCTTTAACCACCACATTCAGATATGTCCAAAAGACAACTGATTTGCTATTGTGTTTGAAATCCCGCGGTCAAAAGTAGGCCAAGTTTATGTTATATTGGACAGAATTGCAGATCACACAGCATTTTTGATGTTTATGACTGTTTACTATCTATCTAGGTAGCCCGTTTGTAAATCTGTCTTTATAAAGAAAATAAATAATAGAATCCAAGTGGGCAATCATCATTCGTACATATGTGACGGGGTCTAGAAAATCTTTACGGCACTTAATTGGGGGGAAATCTTTGGAACATACTTTAGTTGGGTAGCAAAATGGAAGCTGTTTGTCATATTTATGTACAAGGTGTGAAAGTACTTGCTATCTCTGGTGTTGCTAAGGCAAATCGTTCAAAACATATGAGGCGTATAAAATCAAATGAGATAAGTATTTGAACTTACTGAAAATTCCAATGTTAACCGATTCTGTGTTCACTTTATTATATACATGGCCATAAACCCTTCAAAAACACGTAAGAAAAATGACTTTGGAATCAAAAACGGCTATCGACTGGAAAAAACTGTTTTATTTCGACTACCAAAATTCAGATCAACCCTACTTTGCCGCCTTTGATTCTATACGACTCATATATAAGTAAGTACACACTATAAGTGTTAATATGGGTTCCTGTAAATTACAATTAAAGCGATGGTGATATCTACTAAGACAGTATGCGCTAAATTTGTAATAGAGGCAATTGTATGATGATAATATTGAAATAGGATAGTGCGCGACAATTCTATAAAATGTTCACCCAACAGTTTTTTCGACACTTTGTGTTGTTTATCGTAATGCAGTAGAAGTAGATAAACGCCAGATTTTCTGCATTTCTTACGATTCGTAGAAGTTTAGGCATTTTGTAAATGTTAAGAAAATATAATATGTATTGTGGATTCATGACCTTGAGTGAGTATAAAACGATACTTAAACCCTTAACTATCCAGAATGCTTTTGTGACGTAACTGACCAGTAGTGTCCAACAGACACTTTATAAATGTAGGTAAGGTATGACAAAGAAAAAGAAAGTTATTTTGAATTAAAAAGACAGTATAATGTATTTCAGTAATGTTTTTTTACACTTATTCATTTACAGATATTACAAATAATTTTTTTTTCAGAATGTTCAGAGCAGACATTGCGATTGCATTTATCACAACACTGTTTAGAAGCCCTTGATAATTTCGAAGGGCAAATATAACAACGCTTCTTCCTTTTCGCAGCAGGTTCAGATGATTGAGTAGCTTCCCGATTTGATCCTGCCACATCTTGCATGGCTGCTAAGTGGTAACTTGATAGTCCTTTCGTGCTTCGTCTCCGTATATGAGGTGTTACCAACTCGGTTGCGATTTCACGTAAAAATAGTTTTCTAAGTGTATTTTTTTTACGTGAGTTCCAATCAGGATGTATATTTTTCCATAGAATAAGCGATGCAATGCCAACAAACATCTATAATATTCTGAAAAAATGCATTGGCCATCTGTTTGTTTTACGCCGAACTGTATACTCATGAACCATCTGGTCAAGCGTATCGACACCTCCCTTGGTGGAGTTGTAGTACAAGTTTATTCAGATTTGTTGTTTTTGGTAACATCTTCTTCCTTTCCATGATGCATCGTAGACAACAGAATTACAGCACGATTCTTTTTTGGTACATAGAGACCAATGTCATATTTTTATAAAATCCAAAAACATTAGACTCAACATCGCGGGTTTTCTTGGGTTGAAAATTTGGAGGTATACACGTTTTGTTTTTTCTCAATGTTCCAACTATTGTAAGACCATTTTGTGCCAAAGATTTTGCGATATCAATACTCGTGAAATAATTATCAAAAGTAACATTTCGGTTACTTCGGAAGTATGGTTCACATAACTGATTGACTACATTATACGCTAAATTTTCCGCCCTGTTTTGTCCTTCCTTTCCGAGATATGGTATACCAAAAAGGGGGTAACTAGTTTTGCTGTCACAGATCCACCAAATTTTCATACCATACTTATCAGGTTTGCTGGGTAGGTACTGTTTGAATGATACGCGTCCTCGAAAAGGTACAAGCTGCTCGTCAATAGTGAGATTTTCTCCGGGCAAATATTTTTTTTTCAGGTTTTGGTTTACGTATTCCCATAATTCTCGAATAGGTACAAGTTTATCTTTTGACTTTCTCAGGGATCTAGTATTTTTATCATCGAATCTTAAGAATCGTAATAAAGAAGCAAATCTATTTTTTCCCATTGTAGCTCGAAATATTGGATTGCCAAAGATAGGGTCCCAGTATTCTCTAAAATCCACACCTCCCTGTTTATTGACGCCAATTGTCAATAAAAGACCTAGAAATGCTTTTATTTCGATTTTGTCTGCTGGTTTCCATCGATTTGGTAAAACTCTAAGCCCTTCAGTATTGGTATATTTTACTATTATTTCTAATACGTGATCGTCGAAAAAAAGGCTGAAACTGTCTATCGGATCTATTATAGCTTGCCCCGGCGGAAGTATCACCTTATGAATACCACTGCGAATTATGTTGTGTCGAGGCGTTCGCCTTTGCCTGTCAGGTTCTGATTTCCAAGTTGTTCCATCTCTTCCTTTGTAAGTGTCGATTGCGACGCACTCTTGTAATGGTACATCATCACTCTCACTCCATAATTGTTCATCATCGTTTTCAGACGCTGGTTCTGTCACATCACTTTCACTGTCAGAACAGCTGTCAACAGCAAAATTCTCATCATCACTATCGCGCTCACGCATAAAAATGTTCTCATCGTCGCTTTCAACAAGTGCACGTTGAATTTCAATTTGAGTTAGTTGCCGGTTAGCCATATCTTTGAATAAAATCGAATTAGAACACGACTACTTTATGACAATATTTTCTGATGACTGATACGTGATCCGATTACAAAGACTACGATTATAAGAAACAAAGGTCTTGCAGCCACTATTGCCTACCCGACACCATAAGATTATAAGTAAATGTAAATAAAAAACAATCTACCTTCACACTCGAATCAAACAAAATGTTACTGTGTCTGTTGGACACTTGTGGGTTGATGAAGTACTATTTTGGTTTAGTAACCAAAAATAATAAACTATTCATGTTACAAATGTTTTCATTGCACATTTAGATTTGTAAGACATTGGTGATAAATTAGATAAAAGGCCGATTCATAAAAATAAATACTTTCGTTTTTATGAAAACATAAACGCAAAAATGTGTCCGTGAGACACTTGTGGTTGTTAAGGGTTAAACAATCTTTGTATGATAAGTATATATTGATTTTCAATAAAGATATGCCTATTGTAAATTGATCTCTTACATACTAATTTGTTCAGTTGTTGTAGCTTTCATAGCAATACCTGTACAGGCAACCGTTCGGATGAATTTCATGTATGTATCTATTTTTAATGAAGCATCCTATTTATGATTATGTATCGATATAAAAATGTTTTGTAATCCGATAGCATTTCATCATCGGTTGCCCAAAATGTTTGCAAAATTCATTGTGTGTTAGTTATGTGTATATGGCGTGTATTGTATAAATAGTTTTAAGATGTTTCTTAAATAAATCTTAACAAATCACTTGGTTTTTTTATATATCTTAATGTTGGTAGTTTGCATAGTTGGGTACTCTAGTGTAGCACACATTACGTTCCTAAATTCTGAATGTAAAATAAGTCTATAGGTATTTCTATAAGTATGGTATGTAAAAATCCTATAATATATTTTAAGGATTATTAATATAGTGTTGAAAATTTGTACGACGATATATTCACATTCAATCCTGGACATCGGGCGCAAAATGGGGAAGAATTATGTCCATTGTCCATTCACAGACTTTACCCACACATTGTAACACATAAGAGATAGCTGTTTGGGACTTTACCCCATAGGAAGGGTACACAGTGTATATACACATACGAAAATACAAAAACCAGTGATGAGTGTATGCAAAGAACTGAGACTGCCTAAGACTAAGTACCTGCGTACCTCATTTGTGTAATGATTTCTGTGTAAGTTTGGCCTTGGCCAGGGTTGCCAAACGTACGAGGTTCCTCGTGCAAATACGAGATTTGTGGTCTTCCGTACGAGGTATGAGGACACTTTCATCCTTGTACAATCTTTTACGAGATTCATTCAGAGAGAGAAAAAAATCATTGGTCGCATTTAGGCGATAATTGTCTGCAGACCTTAAAAGTATGTCAACTGAGTAAACGACGATTAATAAAACATTTTGTCGTCCGCTGCTTAAGTACGAGAAATTCTGTTTCGGGGTTGGCAACACTGGGTATGGCCCCACTGAAATAGGTGAGTTAGGAATCAATTCGACGGATGAGTAATAACATCATCATTACCTTCTCCATTTTACTGATGGATTCACACCTTAATTTACTTAAGAATACTTTCAACAGCGTAAGAATGAAGCCGTCCGTCCACCGCCAGCTACACTAAGTGAAAACACTGAAAACTAAGCTTAACTGGTTAATAAATACATACACTGAAAAATAAACTAAATCTACCTTATTGACGGCCAGTATACCTAAGTACTAGAACATAGAGTTAATTGGACGGTTGAACGTAATGGAAGAAAAGGTGAGTTAAGATGAGAATTCAGAGGAGGATTATGCACAATCGTCACAGAAAATGAAAATTCATTACATATTACTCTACAGTCGCCAGAGGAGGTGAGCTTTGAGTGGGGCTCTTAGTTAGATTATACAACAGATNCGCTTTAAGACCTCGCTGGTTGCCTTGCATATGGCCAACAGTTCTGCCTGGTAGACTGTGCAGTACGCGGATAAGCTGAGTTTGATGGATCGGGTCTCCGCCTCACTGTTCCACAGGGACAGCGCGGCGCCGACCCTACCATCAATCTTGCTCCCGTCGGTGTATATTCGCACCGCCTGCACATTATTCTGGTCCACCTGTGTTTGGCTTTCCAGGTTCGTAATTTCCTGGATCAACGACTCTCGCGATGCCAGAGACCTTATAATCCAAATCGGACTGCGTAAGCAAGAACAATCTGAAAACAGTCGCAAACTTCGCTAAAGACATTATTGTAATTAAAAGAGGCAGACACCTTATCCTAGCTTAGACATCAATTCTTACGAGATTGACGTTCCAAGATTCTAGCCGCTTCGCGCATGTCGCGCTCCCTCCTGATGGCGTCATCTCTCTCCTTCTGTCGTTGTCTGTTAAGTTCGTCACGGCGCTCCCACTCACGATTTATGCGAGCTTCTCTTTCTTTTTCACGCTTCTCACGCCGCTCCTCAGCTTCGCGCATTTCGCGTTGACGAACTGTCCTCTGTTCCAGTATGGCGGCTTGCTGTTTTTCGAACATTTCTCTACGAAATTGACGGTCCTTCTCCTTCTCCTCCAGCCGTCTTTTCTCATCCGCAAGCCGCTCGGCTCTCCTTTCATCATCCCTGCGTTTTCTCTCCTCTCTCTCACGATTTTCCCTAGCCAGGTTATCCGAACGAGTTCGCTCACGGGCGAACTGGTTGGAAACGTGGTGCCTTTCGCGCTGGTAATAGTCGCGCGAGCTGTCATTACCATTTTAGAAACTATTAATTACTCGAGACTCCCTAATCTAACGACGGGCGAGTTTGCCCGGTCATCAGTTTCGTCTCATCATCTATCGAGAACAAGGTTTGGAACAATTCAGGGTCCTCCACATACGTGACCATTACTCGCACGACCTTTGTAGTGTCCAACTCACCGTGGTAACGCTCACGAACAGCGTCGTCAATGGCAGAGTGAAGCAATACGTTCTTCAATGATTTCAAGCTGTCAGACAAGGACACGCGATACTCTTCCACATGCTCGCGATTTACAAGGTCACTCCTGCCCCACTTCGTTACTGTCTTGAGCACGTCCGGCACGATATACAACCTACCCTCCACAAAGACCAGAAACTTCGAGCAGAAGTAGGGGTAATAGTAACTGTCCAGCAATTTACTCTCCAGGTTGAACCAATCGGCCAAAGCCGCGGTCGCGCTCATAATTCGGAGAATGCTTCTCCAAGAAAGCAAACTGTCATCTCCGGCGAATAAACCCAACCGTACGTCGTCGAAGTTGTAACATGCGGCCGTGACGGCCAGTAGACACACAGTGTTACCGAGGAACGTAACAGCATCACCAGATTTGCGCTGAAACTCAGTTTTCATCCTCACACCATTAGATTTGTCCTTTAAAGTCGAACGACGGTGAGCCTCATACCAGGTGTCCAAGAGATAGAATAGAATAGATATACTTTATTTCGTAATCATAGGTATTAAAATAATGTAACATTTAGTAAGTAAGTATCACTATGATCCACCAAATAGGCATACGAATTTATAAATATGATACATCACAGTTAAAAAGGGATATAGTTCAATTTACACACATTAACGTTTAAATAATTACATCAAATAGAAACATTAACCCTTAACTATCCAGAATGCTTTTGTGACGTAACTGACCAGTGTGTCCAACAGACACTTTATAAATGTAGGTAAGGTATGACAAAGAAAAAGAAAGTTATTTTGAATTAAAAAGACAGTATAATGTATTTCAGTAATGTTTTTTTACACTTATTCATTTACAGATATTACATAATTTTTTTTTCAGAATGTTCAGAGCAGACATTGCGATTGCATTTATCACAACACTGTTTAGAAGCCCTTGATAATTTCGAAGGGCAAATATAACAACGCTTCTTCCTTTTCGCAGCAGGTTCAGATGATTGAGTAGCTTCCCGATTTGATCCTGCCACATCTTGCATGGCTGCTAAGTGGTAACTTGATAGTCCTTTCGTGCTTCGTCTCCGTATATGAGGTGTTACCAACTCGGTTGCGATTTCACGTAAAAATAGTTTTCTAAGTGTATTTTTTTTACGTGAGTTCCAATCAGGATGTATATTTTTCCATAGAATAAGCGATGCAATGCCAACAACATCTATAATATTCTGAAAAAATCCATTGGCCATCTGTTTGTTTTACGCCGAACTGTATACTCATGAACCATCTGGTCAAGCGTATCGACACCTCCCTTGGTGGAGTTGTAGTACAAGTTTATTTCAGATTTGTTGTTTTTGGTAACATCTCTTCCTTTCCATGATGCATCGTAGACAACAGAATTACAGCACGATTCTTTTTTGGTACATAAGAAATGTCATATTTTTATAAAATCCAAAAACATTAGACTCAACATCGCGGGTTTTCTTGGGTTGAAAATTTGGAGGTATACACGTTTTTTTTTTCTCAATGTTCCAACTATTGTAAGACCATTTTGTGCCAAAGATTTTGCGTCAATACTCGTGAAATAATTATCAAAAAGTAACATTTCGGTTACTTCGGAAGTATGGTTCACATAACTGATTGACTACATTATACGCTAAATTTTCCGCCCTTTTTGTCCTTCCTTTCCGAGATATGGTATACCAAAAGGGGGTAACTAGTTTTGCTGTCACAGATCCACCAAATTTTCATACCATACTTATCAGGTTTGCTGGGTAGGTACTGTTTGAATGATACGCGTCCTCGAAAAGGTACAAGCTGCTCGTCAATAGTGAGATTTTCTCCGGGCAAATATTTTTTTTTCAGGTTTTGGTTTACGTATTCCCATAATTCTCGAATAGGTACAAGTTTATCTTTTGACTTTCTCAGGGATCTAGTATTTTTATCATCGAATCTTAAGAATCGTAATAAAGAAGCAAATCTATTTTTTCCCATTGTAGCTCGAAATATTGGATTGCCAAAGATAGGGTCCCAGTATTCTCTAAAATCCACACCTCCCTGTTTATTGACGCCAATTGTCAATAAAAGACCTAGAAATGCTTTTATTTCGATTTTGTCTGCTGGTTTCCATCGATTTGGTAAAACTCTAAGCCCTTCAGTATTGGTATATTTTACTATTATTTCTAATACGTGATCGTCGAAAAAAAGGCTGAAACTGTCTATCGGATCTATTATAGCTTGCCCCGGCGGAAGTATCACCTTATGAATACCACTGCGAATTATGTTGTGTCGAGGCGTTCGCCTTTGCCTGTCAGGTTCTGATTTCCAAGTTGTTCCATCTCTTCCTTTGTAAGTGTCGATTGCGACGCACTCTTGTAATGGTACATCATCACTCTCACTCCATAATTGTTCATCATCGTTTTCAGACGCTGGTTCTGTCACATCACTTTCACTGTCAGAACAGCTGTCAACAGCAAAATTCTCATCATCACTATCGCGCTCACGCATAAAAATGTTCTCATCGTCGCTTTCAACAAGTGCACGTTGAATTTCAATTTGAGTTAGTTGCCGGTTAGCCATATCTTTGAATAAAATCGAATTAGAACACGACTACTTTATGACAATATTTTCTGATGACTGATACGTGATCCGATTACAAAGACTACGATTATAAGAAACAAAGGTCTTGCAGCCACTATTGCCTACCCGACACCATAAGATTATAAGTAAATGTAAATAAAAAACAATCTACCTTCACACTCGAATCAAACAAAATGTTACTGTGTCTGTTGGACACTTGTGGGTTGATGAAGTACTATTTTGGTTTAGTAACCAAAAATAATAAACTATTCATGTTACAAATGTTTTCATTGCACATTTAGATTTGTAAGACATTGGTGATAAATTAGATAAAAGGCCGATTCATAAAAATAAATACTTTCGTTTTTTATGAAAACATAAACGCAAAAATGTGTCCGTGAGACACTTGTGGGTTGTTAAGGGTTAAATATATTCGTGAATTTATTTTAATTTGTTTTGTTATTGATCTTGCATGTACAACATATTTTGTAAATGTTTTTAAAAGTAAAATGTATTGTTGTGTGCCTTCAGGGTCCACATGTGAACTGTTATTACAAATGTACACCTTTTAACTTCATGTGGTATGCAATAAAGAATTGTGAATTGTGAATTGTGTGATGGACACTAATTTCGATGCGCCGGAGCCCACTCCCGCTCTGCGGAAAGGTGGATCTGCGCGCCGAGAAACAACTCCGAGAAGGACTGACCCGCTGCCTCCGACTGAGGAAACATGGGCCACGGTTGTTAGAAGGAAAAAGAAGGGGAAAAAGAAGAGCGCGGCGCCAACTACGGCACCGCAACCTACTGAAGTGGTTCTGCCCACTCCAGCGAGAACGGAAAAGAAGAGAAAGCCCGCCAACGGCGGCGGAAAGAAGAAAAGAAGGCAGGACAGATTAGGGTCCCCAAGGCTCCAGCCGTGGTCCTAATGTTAGATTCTGAGGCTGAAAAGAATGGCCTCACTTATGGGCTGTAATTGCCAAGGCTCGAGAGGTCATTAATCCAGCAGATCTGGGGGTCCAAGGATGCGAATGCGCAACGCTGTGTCCGGAGCGCGCATTCTAGAATTACCTGGGACAGAGAATGCAAGCGCCAACGTCTTCGCCAGAAGACTTAGGGAGGCTTTAGGTGACGATTCAGAGTGTCTAGACCGGTGAAGTGCAGGGAGCTGCGTATCACGGTCTAGATGACTCGATAACCAGAGGGGAATTATCTTTGATAATAGCCAAGACGGCAAGTTGCGGGAAGGCTCCTTTAAAATTAGGGGAGATCAGACGTACTGGAAGGGGAATGGGTTCTGCCTGGTTCAGGCACCCGTCGAGGTCGAAGACCCTTCAGCAAAGCGACTCCTGGTGGGCTGGAGCTCGGGCAAGTGTCACTAGCGCTCGTCCACTCAGATGCCACCGGTGCCTGGAGCTGGGCACACGAAAGTTCTTTGCAAGAGTGAGGTCGACCGCAGCGGTCTCTGTTACCGCTGCGGCCAGGAGGGCACCTTTCAGCGTTGTGCTCGGCGCCGCCCTGTTGCGCACTGTGGTGTAGCAAAGGGTCGGGCGTCTGCCCACGTCTTGGGTGGTTTGGGGTGCATCGAACCCACAAAAAGAAGAGGTCGGGGCGCGTCGGGGCCGGACAAGCCGGCAAGACTGCGCGCACCGCGGTTTGACCAGCAGGTAGTGTTGGGGCACTACTACATGCATTGCACAGGTCCTCCGCGAAGGTCGGGTAACCTTGTGGTCAGGTCCCGGGGGGGAGTAACATCTGCGCAGGCGTAATAGCAAGTCGTTTTTTTTTTAAGCTGCTTATCCCCCTGATATTTTGGTCAGGGACCTTGTTGTTCTTTTTTATTTGTTTTCTTTATTTCTTTTTTTTACTTTTTTATAAATAATTTATTATTCCGGCCGTTCCTCCGCTTTCAGTGCCGCTTCTTTGCCAGTTGGTCCGCTCGCTCATTGCCCTAACCCTGCGTGTGCTTGACCAGAACAAGGACACAACTTTGCCCTGGGCCAGGGCCTCGGTTATATTCCTACGGCATTGAACGGCTAAGGGGTTGGAGTGCGCCGTGATTGGACAGTTGTCTCCAGTGCCGACCTGGAGTCACTGTAGATGCCGAAGCTGGTTTCCCTGCGCTTTAAGACCTCGCTGGTTGCCTTGCATATGGCCAACAGTTCTGCCTGGTAGACTGTGCAGTACGCGGATAAGCTGAGTTTGATGGATCGGGTCTCCGCCTCACTGTTCCACAGGGACAGCGCGGCGCCGACCCTACCATCAATCTTGCTCCCGTCGGTGTATATTCGCACCGCCTGCACATTATTCTGGTCCACCTGTGTTTGGCTTTCCAGGTTCGTAATTTCCTGGATCAACGACTCTCGCGATGCAGAGACCTTATAATCCAAATCGGACTGCGTAAGCAAGAACAATCTGAAAACAGTCGCAAACTTCGCTAAAGACATTATTGTAATTAAAAGAGGCAGACACCTTATCCTAGCTAGACATCAATTCTTACGAGATTGACGTTCCAAGATTCTAGCCGCTTCGCGCATGTCGCGCTCCCTCCTGATGGCGTCATCTCTCTCCTTCTGTCGTTGTCTGTTAAGTTCGTCACGGCGCTCCCACTCACGATTTATGCGAGCTTCTCTTTCTTTTTCACGCTTCTCACGCCGCTCCTCAGCTTCGCGCATTCGCGTTGACGAACTGTCCTCTGTTCCAGTATGGCGGCTTGCTGTTTTCGAACATTTCTCTACGAAATTGACGGTCCTTCTCCTTCTCCTCCAGCCGTCTTTTCTCATCCGCAAGCCGCTCGGCTCTCCTTTCATCATCCCTGCGTTTTCTCTCCTCTCTCTCACGATTTTCCCTAGCCAGGTTATCCGAACGAGTTCGCTCACGGGCGAACTGGTTGGAAACGTGTGCCTTTCGCGCTGGTAATAGTCGGCGAGCTGTCATTACCCATTTTAGAAACTATTAATTACTCGAGACTCACCCTAATCTAACGACGGCGAGTTTGCCCGGTCATCAGTTCGTCTCATCATCTATCGAGAACAAGGTTTGGAACAATTCAGGGTCCTCCACATACGTGACCATTACTCGCACGACCTTTGTAGTGTCCAACTCACCGTGGTAACGCTCACGAACAGCGTCGTCAATGGCAGAGTGAAGCAATACGTTCTTCAATGATTTCAAGCTGTCAGACAAGGACACGCGATACCCACATGCTCGCGATTTACAAGGTCACTCCTGCCCCACTTCGTTACTGTCTTGAGCACGTCCGGCACGATATACAACCTACCCTCCACAAAGACCAGAAACTTCGAGCAGAAGTAGGGGTAAGTAACTGTCCAGCAATTTACTCTCCAGTTGAACCAATCGGCCAAAGCGGTCGCGTCATAATTCGGAGAATGCTTCTCCAAGAAAAGCAAACTGTCATCTCCGGCGAATAAACCCAACCGTACGTCGTCGAAGTTGTAACATGCGGCCGTGACGGCCAGTAGACACACAGTGTTACCGAGAACGTAACAGCATCACCAGATTTGCGCTGAAACTCAGTTTTCATCCTCACACCATTAGATTTTCCTTTAAAGTCGAACGACGGTGAGCCTCATACCAGGTGTCCAAGAGATAGAATAGAAAGAATAGAATACTTATTTCGTAATCATAGGTATTAAATAATGTAACATTTAGTAAGTAGTATCACTATGATCCACCAAATAGGCATACGAATTTATAAAATATGATACATCACAGTTAAAAGGGATATAGTTCAATTTACACACATTAACGTTTTAAAAATTACATCAAATAGAAACATTAACCCTTAACTATCCAGAATGCTTTTGTGACGTAACTGACCAGTAGTGTCCAACAGACACTTTATAAATGTAGTAAGGTATGACAAAGAAAAAGAAAGTTATTTTGAATTAAAAGACAGTATAATGTATTTCAGTAATGTTTTTTTACACTTATTCATTTACAGATATTACACATAATTTTTTTTCAGAATGTTCAGAACATTGCGATTGCATTTATCACAACACTGTTTAGAAGCCCTTGATAATTTCGAAGGGCAAATATAACAACGCTTCTTCCTTTTCGCAGCAGGTTCAGATGATTGAGTAGCTTCCCGATTTGATCCTGCCACATCTTGCATGGCTGCTAAGTGGTAACTTGATAGTCCTTTCGTGCTTCGTCTCCGTATATGAGGTTTACCAACTCGGTTGCGATTTCACGTAAAAATAGTTTTCTAAGTGTATTTTTTTTACGTGAGTTCCAATCAGGATGTATATTTTTCCATAGAATAAGCGATGCAATGCAACAACATCTATAATATTCTAAAAAATGCCATTGGCCATCTGTTTGTTTTACGCCGAACTGTATACTCATGAACCATCTGGTCAAGCGTATCGACACCTCCCTTGGTGGAGTTGTAGTACAAGTTTATTTCAGATTTGTTGTTTTTGGTAACATCTTCTTCCTTTCCATGATGCATCGTAGACAACAGAATTACAGCACGATTCTTTTTTGGTACATAAGAACCAATGTCATATTTTTATAAAATCCAAAACATTAGACTCAACATCGCGGGTTTTCTTGGGTTGAAAATTTGGAGGTATACACGTTTTGTTTTTTCTCAATGTTCCAACTATTGTAAGACCATTTTGTGCCAAAGATTTTGCGATATCAATACTCGTGAAATAATTATCAAAAGTAACATTTCGGTTACTTCGGAAGTATGGTTCATAACTGATTGACTACATTATACGCTAAATTTTCCGCCCTGTTTTGTCCTTCCTTTCCGAGATATGGTATACCAAAAGGGGTAAATTGCTGTCACAGATCCACCAAATTTTCATACCATACTTATCAGGTTTGCTGGGTAGGTACTGTTGAATGATACGCGTCCTCGAAAAGGTACAAGCTGCTCGTCAATAGTGAGATTTTCTCCGGGCAAATATTTTTTTTTCAGGTTTTGGTTTACGTATTCCATAATTCTCGAATAGGTGCAAGTTTATCTTTTGACTTTCTCAGGGATCTAGTATTTTTATCATCGAATCTTAAGAATCGTAATAAAGAAGCAAATCTATTTTTTCCCATTGTAGCTCGAAATATTGGATTGCCAAAGATAGGGTCCCAGTATCTCTAAAATCCACACCTCCCTGTTTATTGACGCCAATTGTCAATAAAAGACCTAGAAATGCTTTTATTTCGATTTTGTCTGCTGGTTTCCATCGATTTGGTAAAACTCTAAGCCCTTCAGTATTGGTATATTTTACTATTATTTCTAATACGTGATCGTCGAAAAAAAGGCTGAAACTGTCTATCGATCTATTATAGCTTGCCCCGGCGGAAGTATCACCTTATGAATACCACTGCGAATTATGTTGTGTCGAGGCGTTCGCCTTTGCCTGTCAGGTTCTGATTTCCAAGTTGTTCCATCTCTTCCTTTGTAAGTGTCGATTGCGACGCACTCTTGTAATGGTACATCATCACTCTCACTCCATAATTGTTCATCATCGTTTTCAGACGCTGGTTCTGTCACATCACTTTCACTGTCAGAACAGCTGTCAACAGCAAAATTCTCATCATCACTATCGCGCTCACGCATAAAAATGTTCTCATCGTCGCTTTCAACAAGTGCACGTTGAATTTCAATTTGAGTTAGTTGCCGGTTAGCCATATCTTTGAATAAAATCGAATTAGAACACGACTACTTTATGACAATATTTTCTGATGACTGATACGTGATCCGATTACAAAGACTACGATTATAAGAAACAAAGGTCTTGCAGCCACTATTGCCTACCCGACACCATAAGATTATAAGTAAATGTAAATAAAAAACAATCTACCTTCACACTCGAATCAAACAAAATGTTACTGTGTCTGTTGGACACTTGTGGGTTGATGAAGTACTATTTTGGTTTAGTAACCAAAAATAATAAACTATTCATGTTACAAATGTTTTCATTGCACATTTAGATTTGTAAGACATTGGTGATAAATTAGATAAAAGCCGATTCATAAAAATAAATACTTTCGTTTTTATGAAAACATAAACGCAAAAATGTCCGTGAGACACATTTGGGTTTGGTAAGGAAAATATTCGTGAATTTATTTTAATTTGTTTGTTATTTGATCTTGCATGTACAACATATTTTAAATATGTTGTACATGCAAGATCATATATTAGGTAACCGAGCCTGTGTACTTAAGCAGCTGTCTTCTCACTTAGCCAAACACAAGTTACTAAACCCTCTTCAATCAGGCTTTAGATCAGCTCACAGCACTTCTACTTTGTTAAAGTAACTATGATATAAGAAGCAATGAAATCTAAAATTACTGTTCTCGTTTTTTGGATTTTCTAATGCTTTTAATACAGTTGATCACGATTTTGCTGGCAGGTTTGTCTAAACTGGCTGATCAATGGTCGTTGAGTGGCTTTCTTCTATCTTCGTGGTCGCACACAATGTGTTAACATTGTTCTAATAGATCAAACTGGCTGGACTTATCGACCGGTGTGCCTCAAGTGGAATACTATCACTTTACTTTTTTCTGTTTTTATTAATTAATCACTCACATATAAAATGCTCGTACATTTGTACGCAGATGATCTTCAGTTGTATGCGAGTGCCGTTGGGATGAGCTGACTGATGTGATAGCGGAATTGAATGCGAATATAGAACGTATATCTTTGGTCAAGGATTTGGGTAGCTGTCAACCCTTCTAAGTGTCAAGCAATTATTGTGGTAGCTCTGGGTATCTATCCAGGCTGAGTGTTGACAATTGGAACCTGTACGATTTGAAGTATCCTTGAAGTACAGTAGCTCAGTCAGAAATTTGGGTCTACATTTGACTCGACATTCAGCTGGATAACTCATATTTCTGAGATAAGTAGCAAGGTTATCGGTTCTGAGGAGCTTATATCGCCTCAAGTACTTTCTTCCTTTTAAAACAAAACTTTCTCTTATAAATACTCTTGTTTTACCATTATTGATACGCTGATATCTGCTATCCAGACCTCTCTGAAACTTTCTAAATAAATTAGACAGACTTTAATAATTGCATCGATTTATCTACAGTCTCCGTAAATACGACCACATTTCCACTTTTCGGGTGCAACTTAAATGCTCCCTATACGTCAACGTAGAAACGCTAGACTTCTTTGTGCACTCTTTAATATCATCAATACCCCATGTCCCCTTCTTATTTAAAGATAAATTTAAATTCTTCCGAAACCCATGATCGTTCCCTTCGCTCATCAGGAAGTCTCCGTATTCATACTCCTTTGCATCGTTCCAAATTTTTGTCAGGTCGTTCACAACTTCGGGCAACGCGCTCTGGAATGACTTGCCAATAGAGATAAGGGCATCTTGTACGAAGCTTCCTTTAAAAGGAAAGTTTTGGACTATTTTCGTTCGAATAGTTAATGTGTTTGCTTATTATTTTTTATATATTTGTTATATTATTATTTATATATATGTAAGTTAATATTGTATATTGTCTATATTTATATATGTATTATATCTATTTTATTGTATATTTATATATATTTGTTTTAAGTATAAGTATTTGAGTTAATTTATTTTTTATTTTATTTTTTTAGTATCGTTTTTAGTTTCTTTAAACCTCTTTGTTCTTTATTTTTTAAGTTTCTTTATTAATTTTTTTTACCGCACCTATTATTAATTTTCTGCATGGCCTTGTGGTAACTGGTAGAGAATGCCTCTAGCATTAAGTTCGCCCTTGTACTGTATTTTTTGTATAGTGCATTAAGTTAAATAAATAAATAAATGTTTTTAAAAGTAAAATGTATTGTTGTTGTGCCCTTCAGGGTCCACATGTGAACTGTTATTACAAATGTACACCTTTTAACTTCATGTGGTATGCAATAAAGAATTGTGAATTGTGAATTGTGTGATGGACACTAATTTCGATGCGCCGGAGCCCACTCCCGCTCTGCGGAAAGGTGGATCTGCGCGCCGAGAAACAACTCCGAGAAGGACTGACCCGCTGCCTCCGACTGAGGAAACATGGGCCACGGTTGTTAGAAGGAAAAAGAAGGGGAAAAGAAGAGCGCGCCAACTACGGCACCGCAACCTACTGAAGTGGTTCTGCCCACTCCAGCGAGAACGGAAAAGAAGAGAAAGCCCGCCAAGCGGCGGAAGAAGAAAAAGAAGGCAGGACAGATTAGGGTCCCCAAGGCTCCAGCCGTGGTCCTAATGTTAGATTCTGAGGCTGAAAAGAATGGCCTCACTTATGGGGCTGTAATTGCCAAGGCTCGAGAGGTCATTAATCCAGCAGATCTGGGGGTCCAAGGGATGCGAATGCGCAACGCTGTGTCCGGAGCGCGCATTCTAGAATTACCTGGGACAGAGAATGCAAGCGCCAACGTCTTCGCCAGAAGACTTAGGGAGGCTTTAGGTGACGATGTCAGAGTGTCTAGACCGGTGAAGTGCAGGGAGCTGCGTATCACCGGTCTAGATGACTCGATAACCAGAGGGGAATTATCTTTGATAATAGCCAAGACGGCAAGTTGCGGGGAAGGCTCCTTTAAATTAGGGGAGATCAGACGTACTGGAAGGGGAATGGGTTCTGCCTGGGTTCAGGCACCCGTCGAGGTCGCTAAGACCCTCGTAGCAGCAAAGCGACTCCTGGTGGGCTGGAGCTCGGCGCAAGTGTCACTACTTGCCGCTCGTCCACTCAGATGCCACCGGTGCCTGGAGCTGGGGCACACGAAGTCTCTTTGCAAGAGTGAGGTCGACCGCAGCGGTCTCTGTTACCGCTGCGGCCAGGGAGGGCACCTTTCAGCGTTGTGCTCGGCGCCGCCCTGTTGCGCACTGTGTGTAGCAAAGGGTCGGGCGTCTGCCCACGTCTTGGGTGGTTTGGGGTGCATCGAACCCCAAACAAAGAAGAGGTCGGGGCGCGTCGGGGCCGGACAAGCCGGCAAGACTGCGCGCACCGCGGTTGTGACCAGCAGGTAGTGGTTGGGGCACTACTACCTGCATTGCACAGGTCCTCCGCGAAGGTCGGGTAACCTTGTGGTCGAGGTCCCGTCGGGGGGAGTAACATCTGCGCAGGGCGGGTAATGAGCAAAGGTCGTTTTTTTTTTTTAAGCTGCTTATCCCCCTGATATTTTGGTCAGGGACCTTGTTGTTCTTTTTTATTTGTTTTCTTTATTTCTTTTTTTACTTTTTTATAAAATTTTATTTATTTACTTTTCTCTTTTTTTTTTTCTTAACTTATACATTACATTATTTACCTTAATACTATTACATTTTTTGTTACATCTTTATCTTACATGTATCTTTATTATAATCGTTTATTTTTGTTTTACATTTTCATTTCTAGTATGCTCCTTTTATGGCTCGTGTTACAACACTACTTATCTCTATAACATTTCTTCTTATGACTAATTTTATTACTACTTTTACTACTAGATACATTTTTGTTTCTCTATTTTCTATTTCTCTAACTCTATCTTTACTTATTGGCTACCTCTGTATTCTGGATAATGGAGACACAGGATTAAATTATCGGTGTATCAACGAAACATATGTTGGCTACACTTTACTATTTACTGTATTTATATCTTCTAGTTATATTATGTCTATTTTGTCTACTGTTACTTATTTTACTATTATTATATTATTATTTTTAATTCTGTTTGTTTTTCTTACTTTTAAGCTGCTTATTAACTAAATTATTTGCTAGTTTTTCAAATTTAAATACTATCACTACAATATTATCAAATATTTGTGTAGTATTTTTTCCTTTATCTATCTTTATTTCTTATTATTGCTTTATTTGCTACTTTTTTACAGTATTCTAGGAATAAGTCGCGTTTTTTGTCATCTATCATTATTTTACCTATTGTTTCTATTTTTATTGTCGAATTTATTTTTGTTTCTATACAGATTTTATCGTGTTGATTTTGGGGGCATTCCATTAGGATGTGGGGCACGGTCTCCTCGGTGTCGGGGTCACATACGCATGATGGGCTCTCCTTACACTTAAACCTATGCAAGTATGCGGAGAACCCCCCATGTCCCGTTAAGACTTGGGTTGTGATCCCCTCCACTTCGATCTTTCTTGCTACACGGTATGCCGAGTGTGCGTCTGGAAGAAACATTTTTGTAACGGCTGCAGTTTCGCCTGACTGGTACCTTCTGTTCCATTCGTCGAGCGTCCCAGTTCGGATGGAGCGCTTGACGAATGAAAGTGGGACCTGGTCGTAGTCCGGTTTCCTCCGGCTTGTCAGTGCCGCTTCTTTTGCCAGTTGGTCCGCTCGCTCATTGCCCTCTAACCCTGCGTGTGCCTTGACCCAGAACAAGGACACAACTTTGCCCTGGGCCAGGGCCTCGGTTATATTCCTACGGCATTGAACGGCTAAGGGGTGGAGTGCGCCGTGATTGGACAGTGTCTCCAGTGCCGACCTGGAGTCACTGTAGATGCCGAAGCTGGTTTCCCTGCGCTTTAAGACCTCGCTGGTTGCCTTGCATATGGCCAACAGTTCTGCCTGGTAGACTGTGCAGTACGCGGATAAGCTGAGTTTGATGGATCGGGTCTCCGCCTCACTGTTCCACAGGGACAGCGCGGCGCCGACCCTACCATCAATCTTGCTCCCGTCGGTGTATATTCGCACCGCCTGCACATTATTCTGGTCCACCTGTGTTTGGCTTTCCAGGTTCGTAATTTCCTGGATCAACGACTCTCGCGATGCCAGAGACCTTATAATCCAAATCGGACTGCGTAAGCAAGAACAATCTGAAAACAGTCGCAAACTTCGCTAAAGACATTATTGTAATTAAAAGAGGCAGACACCTTATCCTAGCTTAGACATCAATTCTTACGAGATTGACGTTCCAAGATTCTAGCCGCTTCGCGCATGTCGCGCTCCCTCCTGATGGCGTCATCTCTCTCCTTCTGTCGTTGTCTGTTAAGTTCGTCACGGCGCTCCCACTCACGATTTATGCGAGCTTCTCTTTCTTTTTCACGCTTCTCACGCCGCTCCTCAGCTTCGCGCATTTCGCGTTGACGAACTGTCCTCTGTTCCAGTATGGCGGCTTGCTGTTTTTCGAACATTTCTCTACGAAATTGACGGTCCTTCTCCTTCTCCTCCAGCCGTCTTTTCTCATCCGCAAGCCGCTCGGCTCTCCTTTCATCATCCCTGCGTTTTCTCTCCTCTCTCTCACGATTTTCCCTAGCCAGGTTATCCGAACGAGTTCGCTCACGGGCGAACTGGTTGGAAACGTGGTGCCTTTCGCGCTGGTAATAGTCGCGCGAGCTGTCATTACCCATTTTAGAAACTATTAATTACTCGAGACTCACCTAATCTAACGACGGGCGAGTTTGCCCGGTCATCAGTTTCGTCTCATCATCTATCGAGAACAAGGTTTGGAACAATTCAGGGTCCTCCACATACGTGACCATTACTCGCACGACCTTTGTAGTGTCCAACTCACCGTGGTAACGCTCACGAACAGCGTCGTCAATGGCAGAGTGAAGCAATACGTTCTTCAATGATTTCAAGCTGTCAGACAAGGACACGCGATACTCTTCCACATGCTCGCGATTTACAAGGTCACTCCTGCCCCACTTCGTTACTGTCTGAGCACGTCCGGCACGATATACAACCTACCTCCACAAAGACCAGAAACTTCGAGCAGAAGTAGGGGTAATAGTAACTGTCCAGCAATTTACTCTCCAGGTTGAACCAATCGGCCAAAGCCGCGGTCGCGTCATAATTCGGAGAATGCTTCTCCAAGAAAAGCAAACTGTCATCTCCGGCGAATAACCAACCGTACGTCGTCGAAGTTGTAACATGCGGCCGTGACGGCCAGTAGACACACAGTGTTACCGAGGAACGTAACAGCATCACCAGATTGCGCTGAAACTCAGTTTTCATCCTCACACCATTAGATTGTCCTTTAAAGTCGAACGACGGTGAGCCTCATACCAGGTGTCCAAGAGATAGAATAGAATAGAATAGAATACTTTATTTCGTAATCATAGGTATTAAAATAATGTAACATTTAGTAAGTAAGTATCACTATGATCCACCAAATAGGCATACGAATTTATAAAATATGATACATCACAGTTAAAAGGGATATAGTTCAATTTACACACATTAACGTTTTAAATAATTACATCAAATAGAAACATTAACCCTTAACTATCCAGAATGCTTTTGTGACGTAACTGACCAGTAGTGTCCAACAGACACTTTATAAATGTAGGTAAGGTATGACAAAGAAAAAGAAAGTTATTTTGAATTAAAAAGACAGTATAATGTATTTCAGTAATGTTTTTTTACACTTATTCATTTACAGATATTACACATAATTTTTTTTCAGAATGTTCAGAGCAGACATTGCGATTGCATTTATCACAACACTGTTTAGAAGCCCTTGATAATTTCGAAGGGCAAATATAACAACGCTTCTTCCTTTTCGCAGCAGGTTCAGATGATTGAGTAGCTTCCCGATTTGATCCTGCCACATCTTGCATGGCTGCTAAGTGGTAACTTGATAGTCCTTTCGTGCTTCGTCTCCGTATATGAGGTGTTACCAACTCGGTTGCGATTTCACGTAAAAATAGTTTTCTAAGTGTATTTTTTTTACGTGAGTTCCAATCAGGATGTATATTTTTCCATAGAATAAGCGATGCAATGCCAACAACATCTATAATATTCTGAAAAAATGCCATTGGCCATCTGTTTGTTTTACGCCGAACTGTATACTCATGAACCATCTGGTCAAGCGTATCGACACCTCCCTTGGTGGAGTTGTAGTACAAGTTTATTTCAGATTTGTTGTTTTTGGTAACATCTTCTTCCTTTCCATGATGCATCGTAGACAACAGAATTACAGCACGATTCTTTTTTGGTACATAAGAAACCAATGTCATATTTTTATAAAATCCAAAAACATTAGACTCAACATCGCGGGTTTTCTTGGGTTGAAAATTTGGAGGTATACACGTTTTGTTTTTTCTCAATGTTCCAACTATTGTAAGACCATTTTGTGCCAAAGATTTTGCGATATCAATACTCGTGAAATAATTATCAAAAGTAACATTTCGGTTACTTCGGAAGTATGGTTCACATAACTGATTGACTACATTATACGCTAAATTTTCCGCCCTGTTTTGTCCTTCCTTTCCGAGATATGGTATACCAAAAAGGGGGTAACTAGTTTTGCTGTCACAGATCCACCAAATTTTCATACCATACTTATCAGGTTTGCTGGGTAGGTACTGTTTGAATGATACGCGTCCTCGAAAAGGTACAAGCTGCTCGTCAATAGTGAGATTTTCTCCGGGCAAATATTTTTTTTTCAGGTTTTGGTTTACGTATTCCCATAATTCTCGAATAGGTACAAGTTTATCTTTTGACTTTCTCAGGGATCTAGTATTTTTATCATCGAATCTTAAGAATCGTAATAAAGAAGCAAATCTATTTTTTCCCATTGTAGCTCGAAATATTGGATTGCCAAAGATAGGGTCCCAGTATTCTCTAAAATCCACACCTCCCTGTTTATTGACGCCAATTGTCAATAAAAGACCTAGAAATGCTTTTATTTCGATTTTGTCTGCTGGTTTCCATCGATTTGGTAAAACTCTAAGCCCTTCAGTATTGGTATATTTTACTATTATTTCTAATACGTGATCGTCGAAAAAAAGGCTGAAACTGTCTATCGGATCTATTATAGCTTGCCCCGGCGGAAGTATCACCTTATGAATACCACTGCGAATTATGTTGTGTCGAGGCGTTCGCCTTTGCCTGTCAGGTTCTGATTTCCAAGTTGTTCCATCTCTTCCTTTGTAAGTGTCGATTGCGACGCACTCTTGTAATGGTACATCATCACTCTCACTCATAATTGTTCATCATCGTTTTCAGACGCTGGTTCTGTCACATCACTTTCACTGTCAGAACAGCTGTCAACAGCAAAATTCTCATCATCACTATCGCGCTCACGCATAAAAATGTTCTCATCGTCGCTTTCAACAAGTGCACGTTGAATTTCAATTTGAGTTAGTTGCCGGTTAGCCATATCTTTGAATAAAATCGAATTAGAACACGACTACTTTATGACAATATTTTCTGATGACTGATACGTGATCCGATTACAAAGACTACGATTATAAGAAACAAAGGTCTTGCAGCCACTATTGCCTACCCGACACCATAAGATTATAAGTAAATGTAAATAAAAAACAATCTACCTTCACACTCGAATCAAACAAAATGTTACTGTGTCTGTTGGACACTTGTGGGTTGATGAAGTACTATTTTGGTTTAGTAACCAAAAATAATAAACTATTCATGTTACAAATGTTTTCATTGCACATTTAGATTTGTAAGACATTGGTGATAAATTAGATAAAAGGCCGATTCATAAAATAAATACTTTCGTTTTTATGAAACATAAACGCAAAATGTGTCCGTGAGACACTTGTGGTTGTTAAGGTTAAATATATTCGTGAATTTATTTTAATTTGTTTTGTTATTGATCTTGCATGTACAACATATTTTGTAAATGTTTTTAAAAGTAAAATGTATTGTTGTTGTGCCTTCAGGGTCCACATGTGAACTGTTATTACAAATGTACACCTTTAACTTCATGTGGTATGCAATAAAGAATTGTGAATTGTGAATTGTGTGATGGACACTAATTTCGATGCGCCGGAGCCACTCCCGCTCTGCGGAAAGGTGGATCTGCGCCGAGAAACAACTCGAGAAGGACTGACCCGCTGCCTCGACTGAGGAAACATGGGCACGGTTGTTAGAAGGAAAAGAAGGGGAAAAGAAGAGCGCGCCAACTACGGCACCGCAACCTACTGAAGTGGTTCTGCCCACTCCAGCGAGAACGGAAAGAAGAGAAAGCCCCCGCAAGCGGCGGAAGAAGAAAAAGAAGGCAGGACAGATTAGGGTCCCAAGGCTCCAGCCGTGGTCCTAATGTTAGATTCTGAGGCTGAAAAGAATGCCTCACTTATGGGGCTGTAATTGCCAAGGCTCGAGAGGTCATTAATCCAGCAGATCTGGGGGTCCAAGGATGCGAATGCGCAACGCTGTGTCCGGAGCGCGCATTCTAGAATTACCTGGGACAGAGAATGCAAGCGCCAACGTCTTCGCCAGAAGACTTAGGGAGGCTTTAGGTGACGATGTCAGAGTGTCTAGACCGGTGAAGTGCAGGGAGCTGCGTATCACCGGTCTAGATGACTCGATAACAGAGGGAATTATCTTTGATAATAGCCAAGACGGCAAGTTGCGGGAAGGCTCCTTTAAATTAGGGGAGATCAGACGTACTGGAAGGGGAATGGGTTCTGCCTGGGTTCAGGCACCCGTCGAGGTCGCTAAACCTCGTAGCAGCAAAGCGACTCCTGGTGGGCTGGAGCTCGGCGCAAGTGTCACTACTTGCGCTCGTCCACTCAGATGCCACGGTGCCTGGAGCTGGGGCACACGAAGTCTCTTTGCAAGAGTGAGGTCGACCGCAGCGGTCTCTGTTACCGCTGCGGCCAGGGAGGGCACCTTTCAGCGTTGTGCTCGGCGCCGCCCTGTTGCGCACTGTGTGTAGCAAAGGGTCGGGCGTCTGCCCACGTCTTGGGTGGTTTGGGGTGCATCGAACCCAAACAAAAAGAGGTCGGGCGCGTCGGGCCGGACAAGCCGGCAAGACTGCGCGCACCGCGGTTGTGACCAGCAGGTAGTGGTTGGGGCACTACTACCTGCATTGCACAGGTCCTCCGCGAAGGTCGGGTAACCTTGTGGTCGAGGTCCCGTCGGGGGGAGTAACATGCGCAGGGCGGGTAATGAGCAAAGGTCGTTTTTTTTTTTTAGCTGCTTATCCCCTGATATTTTTGGTCAGGGACCTTGTTGTTTTTTTTATTTGTTTTCTTTATTTCTTTTTTTACTTTTTTATAAATTTTATTTATTTACTTTTCTCTTTTTCTTTTTTCTTAACTTATACATTACATTTTACTTAATACTATTACATTTTTGTTACATCTTTATCTTACATGTATCTTTATTATAATCGTTTATTTTTGTTTTACATTTCATTTCTAGTATGCTCCTTTTATGGCTCGTGTTACAACACTACTCTTATCTCTATAACATTTCTTCTTATGACTAATTTTATTACTACTTTTACTACTAGATACATTTTTGTTTCTCTATTTCTATTTCTCTAACTCTATCTTTACTTATTGGCTACCTCTGTATTCTGGATAATGGAGACACAGGATTAAATTATCGTGTATCAACGAAACATATGTTGGCTACACTTTACTATTTACTGTATTTATATCTTCTAGTTATATTATGTCTATTTTGTCTACTGTTACTTATTTTACTATTATTATATTATTATTTTAATTCTGTTTGTTTTCTTACTTTTAAGCTGCTTATTAACTAAATTATTTGCTAGTTTTTCAAATTTAAATACTATCACTACAATTATCAATATTTGTGTAGTATTTTTTCTTTATCTATCTTTATTCTTATTATTTTATTTGCTACTTTTTTACAGTATTCTAGGAATAAGTCGCGTTTTTTGTCATCTTCATTATTTTACCTATGTTTCTATTTTATTGTCGAATTATTTTTGTTTCTATACAGATTTTATCGTGATGATTTTGGGCATTCCATTAGGGGAGGGCACTGGTCTCCTCGTTTCGGGTCACATACGCATGATGGCTCTCCTTACACTTAAACCTATGCAAGTATGCGGAGAACCCCCCATGACCCGTTAAGACTGTTGTTGATCCCTCCACTTCGATCTCTTCTTGCTACACGTATTGCGAGTGTGGTCTGGAAGAAACCATTTTGTAACGCTGCAGTTTCGGCCTGACTGTACCTTCTGTTCCATTCGTCGAGCGTCCCAGTCTATGAGCGCGTGACGAATGAAAGTGGGACCTGGTCGTAGTCCGGTTTCCTCCGGCTTGTCAGTGCCGCTTCTTTTGCCAGTTGGTCCGCTCGCTCATTGCCCTCTAACCCTGCGTGTGCCTTGACCCAGAACAAGGACACAACTTTGCCCTGGGCCAGGGCCTCGGTTATATTCCTACGGCATTGAACGGCTAAGGGGTGGAGTGCGCCGTGATTGGACAGTGTCTCCAGTGCCGACCTGGAGTCACTGTAGATGCCGAAGCTGGTTTCCCTGCGCTTTAAGACCTCGCTGGTTGCCTTGCATATGGCCAACAGTTCTGCCTGGTAGACTGTGCAGTACGCGGATAAGCTGAGTTTGATGGATCGGGTCTCCGCCTCACTGTTCCACAGGGACAGCGCGGCGCCGACCCTACCATCAATCTTGCTCCCGTCGGTGTATATTCGCACCGCCTGCACATTATTCTGGTCCACCTGTGTTTGGCTTTCCAGGTTCGTAATTTCCTGGATCAACGACTCTCGCGATGCCAGAGACCTTATAATCCAAATCGGACTGCGTAAGCAAGAACAATCTGAAAACAGTCGCAAACTTCGCTAAAGACATTATTGTAATTAAAAGAGGCAGACACCTTATCCTAGCTTAGACATCAATTCTTACGAGATTGACGTTCCAAGATTCTAGCCGCTTCGCGCATGTCGCGCTCCCTCCTGATGGCGTCATCTCTCTCCTTCTGTCGTTGTCTGTTAAGTTCGTCACGGCGCTCCCACTCACGATTTATGCGAGCTTCTCTTTCTTTTTCACGCTTCTCACGCCGCTCCTCAGCTTCGCGCATTTCGCGTTGACGAACTGTCCTCTGTTCCAGTATGGCGGCTTGCTGTTTTTCGAACATTTCTCTACGAAATTGACGGTCCTTCTCCTTCTCCTCCAGCCGTCTTTTCTCATCCGCAAGCCGCTCGGCTCTCCTTTCATCATCCCTGCGTTTTCTCTCCTCTCTCTCACGATTT
This sequence comes from Leucinodes orbonalis, assembly GCA_019425675.1. NCBI lineage: Eukaryota > Metazoa > Arthropoda > Insecta > Lepidoptera > Crambidae > Leucinodes > Leucinodes orbonalis. Next base: position 34,508 of record PQWD01011017.1, on the reverse strand, counting down.
TCCCTAGCCAGGTTATCCGAACGAGTTCGCTCACGGGCGAACTGGTTGGAAACGTGGTGCCTTTCGCGCTGGTAATAGTCGCGCGAGCTGTCATTACCCATTTTAGAAACTATTAATTACTCGAGACTCACCCTAATCTAACGACGGGCGAGTTTGCCCGGTCATCAGTTTCGTCTCATCATCTATCGAGAACAAGGTTTGGAACAATTCAGGGTCCTCCACATACGTGACCATTACTCGCACGACCTTTGTAGTGTCCAACTCACCGTGGTAACGCTCACGAACAGCGTCGTCAATGGCAGAGTGAAGCAATACGTTCTTCAATGATTTCAAGCTGTCAGACAAGGACACGCGATACTCTTCCACATGCTCGCGATTTACAAGGTCACTCCTGCCCCACTTCGTTACTGTCTTGAGCACGTCCGGCACGATATACAACCTACCCTCCACAAAGACCAGAAACTTCGAGCAGAAGTAGGGGTAATAGTAACTGTCCAGCAATTTACTCTCCAGGTTGAACCAATCGGCCAAAGCCGCGGTCGCGTCATAATTCGGAGAATGCTTCTCCAAGAAAAGCAAACTGTCATCTCCGGCGAATAAACCCAACCGTACGTCGTCGAAGTTGTAACATGCGGCCGTGACGGCCAGTAGACACACAGTGTTACCGAGGAACGTAACAGCATCACCAGATTTGCGCTGAAACTCAGTTTTCATCCTCACACCATTAGATTTGTCCTTTAAAGTCGAACGACGGTGAGCCTCATACAGGTGTCCAAGAGATAGAATAGAATAGAATAGAATACTTTATTTCGTAATCATAGGTATTAAAATAATGTAACATTTAGTAAGTAAGTATCACTATGATCCACCAAATAGGCATACGAATTTATAAAATATGATACATCACAGTTAAAAAGGGATATAGTTCAATTTACACACATTAACGTTTTAAATAATTACATCAAATAGAAACATTAACCCTTAACTATCCAGAATGCTTTTGTGACGTAACTGACCAGTAGTGTCCAACAGACACTTTATAAATGTAGGTAAGGTATGACAAAGAAAAAGAAAGTTATTTTGAATTAAAAAGACAGTATAATGTATTTCAGTAATGTTTTTTTACACTTATTCATTTACAGATATTACACATAATTTTTTTTTCAGAATGTTCAGAGCAGACATTGCGATTGCATTTATCACAACACTGTTTAGAAGCCCTTGATAATTTCGAAGGGCAAATATAACAACGCTTCTTCCTTTTCGCAGCAGGTTCAGATGATTGAGTAGCTTCCCGATTTGATCCTGCCACATCTTGCATGGCTGCTAAGTGGTAACTTGATAGTCCTTTCGTGCTTCGTCTCCGTATATGAGGTGTTACCAACTCGGTTGCGATTTCACGTAAAAATAGTTTTCTAAGTGTATTTTTTTTACGTGAGTTCCAATCAGGATGTATATTTTTCCATAGAATAAGCGATGCAATGCCAACAACATCTATAATATTCTGAAAAAATGCCATTGGCCATCTGTTTGTTTTACGCCGAACTGTATACTCATGAACCATCTGGTCAAGCGTATCGACACCTCCCTTGGTGGAGTTGTAGTACAAGTTTATTTCAGATTTGTTGTTTTTGGTAACATCTTCTTCCTTTCCATGATGCATCGTAGACAACAGAATTACAGCACGATTCTTTTTTGGTACATAAGAAACCAATGTCATATTTTTATAAAATCCAAAAACATTAGACTCAACATCGCGGGTTTTCTTGGGTTGAAAATTTGGAGGTATACACGTTTTGTTTTTTCTCAATGTTCCAACTATTGTAAGACCATTTTGTGCCAAAGATTTTGCGATATCAATACTCGTGAAATAATTATCAAAAGTAACATTTCGGTTACTTCGGAAGTATGGTTCACATAACTGATTGACTACATTATACGCTAAATTTTCCGCCCTGTTTTGTCCTTCCTTTCCGAGATATGGTATACCAAAAAGGGGGTAACTAGTTTTGCTGTCACAGATCCACCAAATTTTCATACCATACTTATCAGGTTTGCTGGGTAGGTACTGTTTGAATGATACGCGTCCTCGAAAAGGTACAAGCTGCTCGTCAATAGTGAGATTTTCTCCGGGCAAATATTTTTTTTTCAGGTTTTGGTTTACGTATTCCCATAATTCTCGAATAGGTACAAGTTTATCTTTTGACTTTCTCAGGGATCTAGTATTTTTATCATCGAATCTTAAGAATCGTAATAAAGAAGCAAATCTATTTTTTCCCATTGTAGCTCGAAATATTGGATTGCCAAAGATAGGGTCCCAGTATTCTCTAAAATCCACACCTCCCTGTTTATTGACGCCAATTGTCAATAAAAGACCTAGAAATGCTTTTATTTCGATTTTGTCTGCTGGTTTCCATCGATTTGGTAAAACTCTAAGCCCTTCAGTATTGGTATATTTTACTATTATTTCTAATACGTGATCGTCGAAAAAAAGGCTGAAACTGTCTATCGGATCTATTATAGCTTGCCCCGGCGGAAGTATCACCTTATGAATACCACTGCGAATTATGTTGTGTCGAGGCGTTCGCCTTTGCCTGTCAGGTTCTGATTTCCAAGTTGTTCCATCTCTTCCTTTGTAAGTGTCGATTGCGACGCACTCTTGTAATGGTACATCATCACTCTCACTCCATAATTGTTCATCATCGTTTTCAGACGCTGGTTCTGTCACATCACTTTCACTGTCAGAACAGCTGTCAACAGCAAAATTCTCATCATCACTATCGCGCTCACGCATAAAAAATGTTCTCATCGTCGCTTTCAACAAGTGCACGTTGAATTTCAATTTGAGTTAGTTGCCGGTTAGCCATATCTTTGAATAAAATCGAATTAGAACACGACTACTTTATGACAATATTTTCTGATGACTGATACGTGATCCGATTACAAAGACTACGATTATAAGAAACAAAGGTCTTGCAGCCACTATTGCCTACCCGACACCATAAGATTATAAGTAAATGTAAATAAAAAACAATCTACCTTCACACTCGAATCAAACAAAATGTTACTGTGTCTGTTGGACACTTGTGGGTTGATGAAGTACTATTTTGGTTTAGTAACCAAAAATAATAAACTATTCATGTTACAAATGTTTTCATTGCACATTTAGATTTGTAAGACATTGGTGATAAATTAGATAAAAGGCCGATTCATAAAAATAAATACTTTCGTTTTTATGAAAACATAAACGCAAAAATGTGTCCGTGAGACACTTGTGGGTTGTTAAGGGTTAAATATATTCGTGAATTTATTTTAATTTGTTTTGTTATTGATCTTGCATGTACAACATATTTTGTAAATGTTTTTAAAAGTAAAATGTATTGTTGTTGTGCCCTTCAGGGTCCACATGTGAACTGTTATTACAAATGTACACCTTTTAACTTCATGTGGTATGCAATAAAGAATTGTGAATTGTGTGATGGACACTAATTTCGATGCGCCGGAGCCCACTCCCGCTCTGCGGAAAGGTGGATCTGCGCGCCGAGAAACAACTCCGAGAAGGACTGACCCGCTGCCTCCGACTGAGGAAACATGGGCCACGGTTGTTAGAAGGAAAAAGAAGGGGAAAAAGAAGAGCGCGGCGCCAACTACGGCACCGCAACCTACTGAAGTGGTTCTGCCCACTCCAGCGAGAACGGAAAAGAAGAGAAAGCCCGCCAAGCGGCGGAAGAAGAAAAAGAAGGCAGGACAGATTAGGGTCCCCAAGGCTCCAGCCGTGGTCCTAATGTTAGATTCTGAGGCTGAAAAGAATGGCCTCACTTATGGGGCTGTAATTGCCAAGGCTCGAGAGGTCATTAATCCAGCAGATCTGGGGGTCCAAGGGATGCGAATGCGCAACGCTGTGTCCGGAGCGCGCATTCTAGAATTACCTGGGACAGAGAATGCAAGCGCCAACGTCTTCGCCAGAAGACTTAGGGAGGCTTTAGGTGACGATGTCAGAGTGTCTAGACCGGTGAAGTGCAGGGAGCTGCGTATCACCGGTCTAGATGACTCGATAACCAGAGGGGAATTATCTTTGATAATAGCCAAGACGGCAAGTTGCGGGGAAGGCTCCTTTAAATTAGGGGAGATCAGACGTACTGGAAGGGGAATGGGTTCTGCCTGGGTTCAGGCACCCGTCGAGGTCGCTAAGACCCTCGTAGCAGCAAAGCGACTCCTGGTGGGCTGGAGCTCGGCGCAAGTGTCACTACTTGCCGCTCGTCCACTCAGATGCCACCGGTGCCTGGAGCTGGGGCACACGAAGTCTCTTTGCAAGAGTGAGGTCGACCGCAGCGGTCTCTGTTACCGCTGCGGCCAGGGAGGGCACCTTTCAGCGTTGTGCTCGGCGCCGCCCTGTTGCGCACTGTGTGTAGCAAAGGGTCGGGCGTCTGCCCACGTCTTGGGTGGTTTGGGGTGCATCGAACCCCAAACAAAGAAGAGGTCGGGGCGCGTCGGGGCCGGACAAGCCGGCAAGACTGCGCGCACCGCGGTTGTGACCAGCAGGTAGTGGTTGGGGCACTACTACCTGCATTGCACAGGTCCTCCGCGAAGGTCGGGTAACCTTGTGGTCGAGGTCCCGTCGGGGGGGAGTAACATCTGCGCAGGGCGGGTAATGAGCAAAGGTCGTTTTTTTTTTTTAAGCTGCTTATCCCCCTGATATTTTGGTCAGGGACCTTGTTGTTCTTTTTTATTTGTTTTCTTTATTTCTTTTTTTACTTTTTTATAAAATTTTATTTATTTACTTTTCTCTTTTTTCTTTTTTTCTTAACTTATACATTACATTATTTACCTTAATACTATTACATTTTTTGTTACATCTTTATCTTACATGTATCTTTATTATAATCGTTTATTTTTGTTTTACATTTTCATTTCTAGTATGCTCCTTTTATGGCTCGTGTTACAACACTACTCTTATCTCTATAACATTTCTTCTTATGACTAATTTTATTACTACTTTTACTACTAGATACATTTTTGTTTCTCTATTTTCTATTTCTCTAACTCTATCTTTACTTATTGGCTACCTCTGTATTCTGGATAATGGAGACACAGGATTAAATTATCGGTGTATCAACGAAACATATGTTGGCTACACTTTACTATTTACTGTATTTATATCTTCTAGTTATATTATGTCTATTTTGTCTACTGTTACTTATTTTACTATTATTATATTATTATTTTTAATTCTGTTTGTTTTTCTTACTTTTAAGCTGCTTATTAACTAAATTATTTGCTAGTTTTTCAAATTTAAATACTATCACTACAATATTATCAAATATTTGTGTAGTATTTTTTCCTTTATCTATCTTTATTTCTTATTATTGCTTTATTTGCTACTTTTTTACAGTATTCTAGGAATAAGTCGCGTTTTTTGTCATCTATCATTATTTTACCTATTGTTTCTATTTTTATTGTCGAATTTATTTTTGTTTCTATACAGATTTTATCGTGTTGATTTTGGGGGCATTCCATTAGGATGTGGGGCACGGTCTCCTCGGTGTCGGGGTCACATACGCATGATGGGCTCTCCTTACACTTAAACCTATGCAAGTATGCGGAGAACCCCCCATGTCCCGTTAAGACTTGGGTTGTGATCCCCTCCACTTCGATCTTTCTTGCTACACGGTATGCCGAGTGTGCGTCTGGAAGAAACATTTTTGTAACGGCTGCAGTTTCGCCTGACTGGTACCTTCTGTTCCATTCGTCGAGCGTCCCAGTTCGGATGGAGCGCTTGACGAATGAAAGTGGGACCTGGTCGTAGTCCGGTTTCCTCCGGCTTGTCAGTGCGCTTCTTTTGCCAGTTGGTCCGCTCGCTCATTGCCCTCTAACCCTGCGTGTGCCTTGACCCAGAAAAGGANAAAAGTATCTTGTGTAAGAGGAAATGTTGTACATGATAGGAACTCGTACCTATGGGAAACAATTTCAAGGTAAACCTTGATCCTTCTTAAAGCAAGGTCCTCGTATGCTGTTGTATTTTTAATATGACATCCATATTTTTGAGATATTGTAGACGACCGTTGTAATGGTAGAGACGTCGGCTACTGCATCAAAGGTTCGGGTTTCGATCCCCGGGCAGTAATTGGTTGCATGAACATGTATATTTGTATTGGTATGATGTACCTATGATATTTTTGTTTTTAAAAAAAGTAAAAAAGTATGTTTGTCCGTTGTTTAGTACCCATATTACAGGCTAATGATTAGTTTGGGGCTAGATGGCGCTGTGTGTCAGTGGATATAATATTTGTTTATATTGTTTTTATTTCACCTGCTTAATGAATACTTTTGTATTGATTGAGGTTTACGAGTATGTGCAAATAACATTTTTTTCCTGCTTTCAATACTTACTGATTGCCGCGATCTGGAAACACTTTGTAACTTGAAGTTAATCCAGTATACCCAACAAAGTTTATTCGCAACTTATGGAATATTTTAATACAAAATCTTCATTAATATTTTGCTACTTCGGCGTGCTGACCTCGGGCTGAGAAAGTTAGATGAATGGAAAGTTAATCTAAAGATGTTACATGGAAAAAATGTGAATATGGGTTACTTACATTTACTTAATAAATGTAGATATTCATCATAACTCTCAAACTTTATATTTGTAAAGTATTTATTATTTCTTCAAATTTCAAAGAAATTCTTTATTCCATTCAAATAAAGTACAACGATTTTCTAACAAAAAAACATACTGAAAAACGATCACTCAGCAAATCTCATGTATATGAGAGTCCAAATGTTTTAAAATCCATCGTAAATATGTGTTCAAATTTGTAGATAAAAATCCAGACTCAAAAGAAACAAGAATTTTCATCACACTAAAATGCATCCAGGGAATTGAACACTGCCTACAAAAATACCCTGCGGCATTCACTCGAGACGGCATAAGTATGATAGACCTCTAATACCCAGAAGTTTCACAAGCTACAGAGCCCTTTTCTTGAATCTCATAAGTTTACAACACACGCATCTCACTCGACAATACATAGAAGGCTTCGTATTGAGCCTACTAGCCAATATACACATTTTGGACGCCAGAAACCAGAAACAAACAGCTAAATCATATTGAAACCCTATTCATTGTTAAGACAAATTCAAAACATGCCCGACCATAGAACCTGGTAATAACTTAGTAAACTTTCCACATTTCTGCAAAGCTCTAATGACAGGGGCCCGATAACTTTCCAGATCCGAAAATCCCAAAGGATACAAGTTTCTACAAGAAGGAACATGTAGAAATATGGGTGACAGTGCCATTTGCCAACACCTATTTACATAAACGGTGCGACTTTGTTATAGGTTTATACAACATAGCCTCTTTTGATGCGACATAGCTGGCTGACTACGAATAGACTATTTTGGCCTTTGACAGACGGAAGAAAGATTTAAGAAAATTGACTAGACTTAGGGAATTGATGAAAAAATAAGAGGCGAAAAAGACGGGCGACGTGGAGTAAGAATCATACAGTCTTATTATTGCACCACCATATTTCCCCCTTTCACTTGGTATGGCTTGTGTCCTTGAAGACTTTGGACTGGTTTTTTTTTCCCACCTCATGAACACAAGTCCCCTCCCTACCTACAGATATTTAGGTTGCATGCCCAATAAAACCTCTCAATATCTGGACTAGTATTAGAAAATTCTCAAAAAACAACTACAATTTATACGTCTTGGGAAGCCCCGAGTTTTAAACGCTACTTGTTTGTTACTTGTTTAAATCTTTGCTATTTGGCGGTCGTTATCTTATTAAACTATGTGATTCAGAACTCTGACACTAGTTAGTTAGTTTGTTCAATAATATGAAATAGAAATCAGACAGGATTACTCACCTATCTGAACAAACTACCAAAGTAAAAGTTTACTAGGCGACCAGCCAACGTACAATGAAATAGAGTGACAAATTAGATTCAAGTTCCCTAAGAGCAATAAGGAAAAGAAGAAACAGCAGAATGATATTCCTATGATGGTAATAAGTTTTCAAACAAGGTTAATAATTTTCATCTAAAATAATCATGCACAGAACAAACGCAAACGTATATCCTTAGGAGACAATATAAACAGTTAACCTACAACTTCTCTCTCTTCTCTTCACAATTACGCAGCAGATAAAGAATTGGTTACACAAGCACGTAAATAACCTCAACACAAATTCCAAAGGACTTGATGTCATAGTAGATCGAAAGAAACCAATATTCGATTTCAATGTTGACATTTAATTTACAGTAAGAAAACCAATACCGACCAATTTAAGGATAATTTATTTCAATTTCATTTGAAACCGTTCAATTTTGATGGAATGTCGGATTAAACTTTGATAGCAATTATTCCCAGTATAGATTTGAGAATACTATTTTACTTTATATTATATTTATTTATGATTTCTTCTTCAGCTAACTTTAAACAGAGATCAAAATGATGCTAGTTATGAGAATTTCAACTTTTAACTTGCATAAACTTGCACACAAAATCAAAACATAGAGGAATTTAAAATACAATTTTAGCGGATTCATCGCTGAGTTTTTTTTTGTTCCAGAGGCCTTACCGTCATCTCTTACAACAGTATTGCAATAATATTACTTCGCCTTTTCTGATACAAAAATGCTGACGTATCACACACACAAAATCAAAAAATAGAGAAATTTAAAAGACAATTTTAACGGATTCATCTCTGAGATCATTCTGTTCCAGAGGCCTTACCGTCATCTCTTACAGCAGTATTGCAATAATATTACTTCGTCTTTTCTGGTACAAAATTGCTGACGTATCATTATAGTAATACTGTTTAAGTAATGACGGTAACCCCCCTGATCATACACAAGCTTTCCCTTTTATTATATTCATGATAAAAATTAAATAATGTGCAAAAGTAGGTAGGTAAAGGTAATAGGCATAAATGTGTTTCTCATAAATTTTTGGGTACTATCAAATCCATATTCAATAAAAGATGTCCGTTACAGACGTTTGAAGTATAAACGTTAATGTCGGAAACATTCGGGCGAACATCCTTGAACCCTTAATATCCCTTTTTACGTCTAACCAAAGTGACCCTTCCTGTATAATAGTGGAAAAAAGACAAAGAACCCAAAGACTAATGGCGGAAAACGTTTTAGCCAATTTAATTCACCTTTGGTCGGCAAATTGGAATCAAGGTAACCTCTATTACGCAAAGGGTATCCGATTAAAACCGAATCGGATGAAATTGCTCGGTGTAGAAATGTTTATACAGTTCTTCTGATTGAAAGGTCTGCTTGAATAGATGAGACATCTTAATTGAACCAATTTTATGCATTATTAGGTTGATAGCAACTTATTGTCACCAAAAAAATATAAGAAAAATAAGAAATAACGTATGTATTGGGTATAACTTTGTATGTGTTGTTAAGTAACTAAGAAAAGTCAGACAAAGTTCAAAAGGGTTCAAAATATCGGACTATAAACATAGTATGCTAGCCTATTACATGCCATGCCATAGCTAGTTTAGAGATTTGGCAGTAACCAACTACGTGGGCGGTTTATAGTGCCCTCCAAAGCACGTTATCAACTTTTCAGACATTCTAGTGATTCGTTTTGCAATTTCATTGTGCAGTTTTACCGTATGATAAGAACCCAGTGTGGGTATTGCTAGTCTCTTCTTATTGAATCGATATGTATTCACAATTTAAACATGATAATGTAAGGTAAAATAATAAGGTACCACAAAATATTGTCGAGTTACCTTTACACATGTTTAAAGCTAGAATAAAAAAACACCTTTCTAAAAAAGGGTACTACACTATTGATGAATATTTATGTGATAAAAATCCGTGGTGTTAAACTGCTCAGCTATTTCAGTGTTTATGATATATTGTTATATTAAGTCATTGTTTTTAAAAAAGGCTACACTGTTGAGTTTTTTCTTGGGTGCTTCTTTCTCAACTGGCCAAACCACTGAAGCGCTTTTTTTCAAAGCATCAAAATTCATATTTTTAGTTTAGTATTTTAATTGTTTTTTATTATATTTTTGTATTTTTTGACGTTCATAAGTGCTTTTTGTGAGCCTAATTTGAATAAAGAATTTTGATTTTTTTGAATTTTGAATGCGACCAATATTGGGCCACTTTGATCGCCATTTCATTTGCCATACAGAGGTGTCGGAAACTGCACGAAGATTGAGAGTTCGAGCAAGACAGAAGTTGGTTTATTATTATATGGAATTCATCATAAAACGTCCTTACCGGCGTGGACTTATGAGCTGATGATGAAGTAGGTTACGAGTCTACCACGGGCCCAGTGTGGAATGGTCGACTTCACCTTTGAATCTCTTCGTAGGCGTGCGCAGGTTTCCTCACGATATTTTCCTTCGTCGAGCGTCAGATAATGTACTTTTTTTTATTTATTGTAAACTTTAAAAAATTATATAATATGGAACTGCTAGTCTCAAATTATTAATAACTTCTGACTTATCTTCACCATCTTTTATTAAGTATTTTAGTTGTCTGTCTGCTATTCATCCCCAAACTATTTATCAAGTAATATGTGTAGGTAATGGAAGTTTCGGAAGGTTGTTGTTTCCACGCTAGCTAAAGTTTTAGATTAGTAAGGTTCTGCAATTGATGGCGCGCACGTTCATGGGCAAGTTAGCGACAGATAGTCTTTATTCTGCGTGATCAGATTTTATTGGTGTTCCTAGACTTAGCTTTGATGAAATACACTTGATTCAACTTGTTACAGATCACTGCAGCAGTTTTTGTTTAATTAAAGAAACAAATTTACTGTTAATTAATGATAATACAGTAACATCAATCAATCGCAGTATAATTGTACATTCGTGTTCGCGAGTCCGTCATTCGTTTGGGTGATTTTCGTTATAACGGCTTTTCGTAAGAGCACTTAATATTTTTTTCGCAACATTGTGCGTTGCGATAAATGCGTTCGAGACTACATATCAGACCCGTGAGAAACTAAATTTCGTTGTGAGATTTCATGGTAATGTACATCATATATATATTCTTTTATTTTACTAACCCTATAGTTTAAAAATTAGAGGGGAGGGGGGGCAACACACTTTTAACAACTTTGGAAGTGTCTCTCGCGCAAACTAATAAATTTATTAAAAAAAAATTAGATGATACCCCACACGTGGGGATATGATGTAAAAAAATGTTGGGTTTCAGTTCAATGTATGGGGAACCCCAAGTCATTTTTTTTTAAGTTTCTTATCAAAACCTTATTATAGCGGTTCACAGAAAACATATCCTTACAAAGTTTGAATAGTGTAGTGCTTATAGTTTCGGAGAAAATAGGGTGTGACATACGGACGGACAGACAGACAGACTTGACGTATCATTAAGGGTTCCCTTTTTTGCCATTTGGCTACGGAACCCTAAAAAAAAGATGATTCCGTGCTTCGGAGGCACATTGTCGGTACCGGCTACAATCTTAAGATGGTATTGGTTAACACCCACCAATCTGCATTGTGCCAGCGTGGTTGGACTGCCCAATCACCCAAAAGCTAGCAGGAAGGCTATGCCCTGCAGTGAGCCATTAAAGGCTGGTGATGATGATAGTACACATCAGATAACCAAACAAACAAAAACCAAATCGCACTGAAATAAAATCGAATTATCTCAAGATTACTTTCTCCCAGACATCATAATACAACGTTGTTACTTGCACAAAATCATCTATTTTGTGCAAGTGTCATCTTGCATAAAATTTACATGTATTTTCAAAAAAGTCAGATAATCATAGTTTGAACACTAGGAACAAACACAAACTTGCCGTTCCAAATCTTAGATTGCATAAGGTTGGGAACTCATTTGTGGGATTAAGCATTAAAATATTTAATAAGCTACCACAATATGTAATTGATTTACCCCTGCATAAGTTTAAGTCTCATGTAAAGTCTATTTTAATAAAAAAAGCTTACTATAGTATTGAAGATTATATAAATGATAAAAACTCATGGACATGTTGATTTCCACGCCTGCACTACTTTTGTTTTTTTTTATCATCTATTTAAATTTATATAATACTTAACTGCTTAATAGTACTTTTGTAGATTATTATATCTTTACCAATACATAATACGATAAAAATTGAAAATATAATTTGCTTTATATAATTATTTTGATTACAAATGAATCTGTATTCGACACATTTTTTTTTAAAAGAGTAACTACTGAGTTTCTTGCTGGTTTCTTCTCAGTGGAAAACTACCTCCCGAACCAGTGGTAGCTTCATTTGACATTCATAAGTGTTCTATAAGGACCTAAACTGAATAAACACTTTTCATTTTCATTTTCACAATATAAATAAGCATCCTCCATCCCTAACCAAGTCTCTTGAAGCCCGCAATTATTATAAAAAAGCTGTATTCCAAAACATTTGGGGGACAAGTACCGAATAAGTAAAATAACAGTATAATAGGGTTCCCAACATAATTCAATTTTTTTTAACTCTTATTATAAAAGAAAACTTTATAACTGAAGTAATGTATCAGTCATTAATTATGTGACAAAGAGTACAGAACGGTCAGGATGCTCACCTGATAGTAAGTGATACCCCTGACCATGACAGAGCGGCATTGATTGAGACTAACAACTGATAGACAGTAATTATTCTCCATCAACGTCACTACAGCTACAGTGCTGTCATCTCGAAATACAGAAGTGCAAAACATTTCTGCTTCACGGTACGATATCTGGATAGGTACCACCACCTACCTAGACCACTCCGTACGGAGTCTACAATCAAGTAACCTATATTGGGTTATAGTCCAGAATGGAGACCATGTTATACTTTCATCTGACTTGACGGTTGGCGATCGCGAAAGCTCGCTTTCGTAGGTAAAATGCAAATATTGGAAAGCCAAAATCTGTCCCAAAAATTATGTCCAATATTAAAGTCAGCGAAAGAGTTGAATGCAATATTTATTCATTTTATTTTAACATCAGCTCATTATACGACCCCACCGGTGGCATGAGCTTTCCTGTATAGGGTGTATAGGCCTTGGTCCACGTGGGCACAGTACAGAATGGCCGACTTCGCGCACAACCTTTTAATTTCTTCGTAAGCGTGCGCAGATATTTTCCTCTCAATGTTTTCCTTCACAGCAAAATCGTCGGATACAAGTTCTAAAAGACATTGGTACGTGGCGGTATTCGAAACTGCACCCTCCAGATCGGAAGGCTGGACTATTGCCTCATTAATCAGTCGATCCTCGTTTGAAAAATATAAAAAAAATGTTTTATACAGGCTCCTTAGCTACTTAACTAAAATGACACGTCAGCAGATTTGAGACGAAGTAATATTATGAAATACTATTTTCAGAGATTGCGGTAAACCTCTGGGTGGGTGTTTCTTAGTATATATTTTCACATTTAAATTGTATACTTATTATTTAGTTCTCATTTATTACTTTTTAAAAGAAGTAGTCAACCCTACGCAAGAAGTCCGTCAAGTTGCGTGATTAATCCTACAGAGGGCATCTGCCGCTAAATTGAATAACCACAGCGACCGCTCCATGTCAAGAGTCGAGTCTCAAGTTTTGGCATCATTTCAGCGCCAGACAGGCTCATCACGGTCACAGTTATTGTACCCTCTCAAAGTTACGAATAAAAAGTATGTGACTTAGCAGTTTGCTTGTTAATTAGGTATAAATAGTAAAGGGAAATTTTAAAATGATAAATTGGTACTAACAAGATCAACGGTAAGTATTTTGTATTTAATTGTTCGGGTTAAAATTAAGAGACCAATTGTGAAGTAATGATGGCATAAAAAATAATGAACTAGTAAAATTACGAGGTATAAGAGACCTGACATCTGTTGTCTCGGGTGACGTGCGCAGACCGCAGTGCGGCGTTGATGAGAATCTATCTATCGGTTGGTCTCATTCAATGCCGCTCTGTCATGGTTAGGCGTATCACTTACCATCAGGTGACCGTCCTGGCCGTCCACTTACACTTTGAAACATAAAAAAACTATTTGCTTGCTGGTCTGTTCCCTGAATCTAAAGTTTTTTTACTTGACATAACGATACTTTACAAACCAACTGTAAATTTGATATTCCAGTAGGTACATATTTAATGTTAATGGTAATTATATAGTACAAAAATTAATATAAATAATATACAAACAATACCAATTAAAATCTACCATAAACAAAAGAATGTGTGCAAAATATTACTATGGCGACACAAAAATAATCCTATTAACGCGTTTAAAAAAATAGAGGAATTGGGCCAAGCATATTCAAAGCAAGAATGAAAAGGTTGTCATCGCATAACATCAGATGAAATGGCGGCCAAATACCCGATCTAGTTTACAGTTAAAAGCATTAAAAATACTCGTAAATGTAATCAATAGGTACTTCTTGCAATCACTTTTTTCTTTTAAAAATACGTTACTCGTAATCTGTTTATAAACCAATTTCCAGCCAAGGCGGGGAAGCTTGCCATGAAAATAATCTATGCCCTCGAGGAATTGCTTCTAATTCAACAGTGTGGGGGATAAACGTTATATAAAATTCTCGGACAATTTAACGTAAAATCCTGGGGTACTTTCTGATTTTGTTTTTAAAATGTGGCTCGGTATACTCAGCGTTTGTTTTGCAATCTTAATTTTTATTACTTTATTAACGTTATCAAAAACTAATTCCGAGTACTATCGTTTTGAAGTTTTCTATAAATCGTATAGTTAGGTTTATCACATAGTTGGATATCGGTATCTGAAGGGTGGAATTAAATAATGCCAAATTTACAAATTACATCGCATTGTTATTAAAAACAATTTACAAATTAAATTTATTTTTATTCAAAACGATGCAACCACGGTGGTCTTAAAATAATTATGTATAATTGTTTAATGTTTACAAACGTGTATTTCTTTGAACACTTAGATATAATATATCGTATAAGTTATGTTCTGGACTGATGATTTGTTTTTCGAGTCCTCTGATGTAGGCACCAAAACAGCTGCCTTCCTTTTGCTTACCACATTTTATAAAATGAAGCAAAACTCCATTTCATTTTGCTAGAAATACAATTTTCACTGTTTTCTTGTCTGTTTAGTAAATAAAAATTTCAGCACTCCTTTGAAAAACCAAGTGAATCAAATGCGTATGAAGAAGAGAACAGTTTCTCGAAGCACTCTTGTATTAGCAGATAAAATGCGGATCTGAAATTCCAATAAGAATGCGACTTAAACAGCTGAATTACGTTATCTCTAAAACATACTCGGGTAAAATTGCTTATAAAATAAGGGCAACGAAATTTTTTTTTTCATAGTTTTCTATGATTTTTTTCCTCGAAATTGATCATATATTCTTAAATATACAAATTTTATAATATTATTTTATTGAAGTTTAGTTTGTAATACAATAAAAAAAAATAACCTGTGTACTATATACATCATGGGTTTTTCTGTACGTCCATCTGCAAAATCAACCTTCTTTAGAGTCTTGCTGAGTAGGTAATGATTCCAACAGACCGTGCTTTTAAGTTTTATACCAAGTTATTTAGTACCAAATGAAAAAAATAGTTAAATTTAATAATTATTAATGAAGTCAAAGGGATGTCCAGTTTGCTCACTGGTCAAATCTACAGTTAGTCACCGGATAGGTGACCGAAGGATATTATTACTAGACCCTCCGTGCTTTGGAAGTCTTGTTAGGAATTTCTCCTATCTAAAATTAAGATGGAAGTTGCTAATTACCAACAATCCACATTGAGTCCACACTGCAAACGCAGTATATTTCGGAAAATGTAATATTGTAAATTTTAAATGAAAAATAACAATTCTTGCATATAATAAATATGACCAAATTTATTATTTGTTAATGCTCGTGTCTTTCACCAAAGGTCACCTAGAGCGTGTTTTATTACAGTTTTGATAATATTCAAGCCAGTGACCAATTTAATATTACTTTGAAAATATTTAAGACGGCAAACATTAATTGAGTTCTTAATTAACTTAAGGACCCAGAGTAAATTGGTCTTTGGATTGAACAAATAAGCGGTTAATATTTTGACTAACGAAATTTTTCTATTAGCAAAATTCTCATACTTTTTTATTTGATATAAATTATACCAATCACTCCGAATCATTAAGATATAAAAAACAGACGATCAAAGCTAATCAAACTCTTCGCAACGAACAAGTTACTACAATTATAATGTGTACTCAATTCAATACTTATCATCATCATCATTAGCTTGTAAGTCCGATTACAGGGCACAGGTCTTCTCGCACACGTCGTCTACGCGGTCCAGTGCGGTTAAGCGACTTCAAGCACAACCTTTAATTTCTTTGTAGGTGTGTGCAGGTTTCCTAACGATATTTTCCTTCACCGTAAAAGCATCGGATAGACGTATATAAAGGTAATTTCAAAAATTCTAAAATCTATTGGTACGTGCCAGGTTTTCAACCTTCACCCTCCAAACAGTCCACACCAAAAGTCACCGACACTGCAATATTCTTCATACCGGAATTTCAAGTTCAATAACAAAGTAGATGATTGCCTTGTCTTTTTTTGTAAATGGCGGACGTATTTTCCTTATTTTAAATATATATTTTGCGTATTTAAAAATTTGTTTGGATCCGCAAAAGTAAACAAGAATACTTACTAAACGTTTGCTTGGTTTTGTTGAACTGTTCCCTGTTGCCGGTCGATGAACTCGTCTAAATCACGTGCGTTTTAATAAAGCAAACAATGGAGGCTAACGAATTTTTCAAAGGTATTCGCAAAATCATATTGTTTTTTTTTAAGTTATGAAATCTACAGGACCATCAAAACACTCACCTGATTTTAAGTGATATGCCTAATCTTAGAGTATTAACTATTATTTATACTCAAAGCGCAAAACCATGACAGAGTGACATTGACTGAGACAAACAACTCTTTTTTTTGGTTGGTTTGGTTTTTCTTCTCGCTAGAGGATACGGGCATCGAGTTGATAACTCCTTCCCCGGACTCTTCTCAACGAGTTTCGGCTCGTTGGTGGTTATGCGTTTCGGCTGTATGGAATACTGGGCCGTCCTCAGCGCGGTCTAACCACCGGGTGAGACCCATGGGGGAGACCCAGTGAGTGACCTGCGGGTGTGAGGTGGCGTATGCTGGCACTGGAGGACCTTTATGTCGTTCGCCCGACTGACGCCGCTCTACGAGCATGCATGATGCGAAATCTGGGAGTTGAGGCATTATGGGTGACAGTTGATATTCCGTTCGACACACGTTGTCGGTCTTCTGGTTGACAAACAACTGATAGACAGTTACGAGTATTACACTTTTATTTTACAGGACATCGGGCACTGCGGTGGCCTAAACAACTCAATACCGAGTCTGCCACCTAGTCAACTAATGTTTTACTCGGATTTCAATCAAAAGTACGCGATGGTAGATATAATTCACACATCTCCGTTTTCAATTGACTATGTCGGTTAAAACGATGGGTGAGTTATTGTTATGACGACTAATAATATGTTAATAATAGTCGTCTACTTTACAAAAATACCTCATTTCATTATCATTAATTTTGTATAAAGATATAACTCTCAAAGTACTTAAATGGGTTGAAAGTAAATATAATTAATCTAATATATTTCTATTAAACGTCACTTAAACACGACATGCAATACTTGTTAAAAGCTTTCAAAGAAGCTCATACTATATCTTTTTACAAGAACTCTATTAAAACAAGCTTCAACGTAATTAAAACTTCATTAATGCTTGCTTTTTGAATTACAAATAAATGGCTATTCGCTTTTATATTTTGTGGTAAATAATATTTAAATAACGTAAAGCAGCGGCTTTCGCATTAAATTTTAACATGTTTTGAATACCATTCGCTCAGTATGAAACGGTGCCGATAAGCGCTATCAATTAAAAATCCACAAAATATTACGGCTTAAGTCTATTACGCAATAAAAAAAAATTGTCAGTCACCGGTAACTGTCATGACAGTCAATGTTGAGTAAAGGTAAGTTGTCTGATAGTGAAATGAAATCATTTATTTGTTAGGCATAGGTGGTCAAATAGATAAACAGATGTTTGGTCATAGTTTTAGCATGTATCACTATGTCTTGCCTTTAGTAGGCGTATAAATTTTACATGTCAAAGTTATAATATGTTTTAAGTATACATTATTTAAATAGAACACAAATTTAAAAAGTAAAATATTATTAATGTCAGGAAATAAAAAAAAAACAAATATTTAAGAATTATGTCAAACATAAGACAATTATTACAGCTCATTAAACTACCCCACCGAGGGGCACGAGCCTACCCGTATAGGGTGATAAGGCCTTAGTCATCAACGCGGGCCCAGTGCGGATTGGACGACTTCACACACAAACTTTGAATCTCTTCGCAGGCGTGCATGAAGGTTTCCTCACGATGTTTTCCTTCACCATAAGAGCGTCGGATAACGTACATATAATTTCGAAAATTCTAAAACACATTGGTACGTGTCGGGATTTGAACCTCGTCCCTCCCGGTAGGAGGGCGACAGTCTACACCATTAAGCCACCGACGCTCTCAAATAAATATATTTTGACACAATTACAAAAAAAGTTTAATAATTATCGAGTTTAGATTTGCATCAACTACTTAACCTATTACTGCAGGAGTATTACAAACACGAAATGCACGTTCATCTGTTTATACATAGGCCTATCCACACAACGTACTCGTATCTATGTGTATGAGCCCTACCACGAAACATGACTATGGGGAGTTAGGACATAAACTCACCGCGCGAGCCCAACAATACATATAAGTGGGTTTTAAGGACTACCATTCTACGAGAGTAGTCGGAATCAAAGGCTTAACATACTTTCGGAAGCACATTCTGGATACAGATTTTTTCGGTTACCCAGCAAATAAACGCCAATAGCCGCTACTAAAATTCTAAGAGCATCACTGATGTTTTAAAATCGTAATGGAAATTTAAAAAGACGAATTGCCTATCAAATCTAATGGCAAATCCGTCTTTGCATAATAAAATTAAATGAACAGTGAAGAAGGGATTCGATTAAGGCTGATCAGTAATTAACCTATTTAGCCTTTGCCAATGGAATGAAGCTGATATAATTGGAATATCTGTTACATACTATTGCGAAGTATTTCATGCCTTTTCATTGTAAAAAGTTCACTTTTGAAAAGTTGGTATACATCAGTCCCAACATTTGGTGATCGATGCTCAGGTTTAATTAACTATTACATGGATTGTCTAGGATATCCTAGGCATATGTGGTACCACTGTGGTATATGGCGGTAAGCCACATGCATTCAAGATGCATTCTTCTTTTCGGAAAGTATAAGGTATTACAAATGAATACACGTTGTGTTTCTTGTCGGTTCTTCTAGAATTTCCTACTTTTTCCGAACAGCGATAAAGGCATCATCATCACCAGCTCATTAAACGTCCCCACCGAGGGGCACGAGCCTACTCGTATTAGTCAGTCACTTAGTCGTCCACACGGGCCCACCGAGGGGCACGAGCCTACTTGTATTAGTCAGTCACTTAGTCTTCCGCGCGGGCCCAGTGCGGGTTGGACGACTTCACGCACAACTTTTGGATCTCTTCGCAGGCGTGCATAGGTTTCTCATAAAGCCATAAAAGGATTAAAAATAATAACTGACGATTCAAATTATCTGAAAACGATTTACATATTGATAATAATAATAATTAATAACTTTATTTCACTCATAATAACAGAATTTATCATTTTAACAACATAACAGTTGACACAATTTCAGTTTGTGAGCGACTGACGCCTGTTATGGGTATATAGATACGGTAGTACAGGTCGCCAGGCCCTCATCATATCGGGAATTGAACTAAAAGCTATGTAGAAGACATATGTTAACAATAGGTCCTTATACATAACAACTGGAGTTGGTCATCTCAAAATATAAACACTACTACATATAGTACAATAAGTGCATCAATAGAAAGTATACAATGTGATTAAATGGAGCGTAGTGTACAAGATGTATGATACTGACAGAGATTATTGACTATGCAAACGTGTCGAAGTAGGATTCGGATTCATGGTAAGATTTTTGCAAGAAGTAAGGAAATTGTATTATGTTTGCAGTCAAAAAATTGATCTTGAATGTATTTTAATGAAAATTTCACTATCTCTCAATCACTTTTTATTTATTTATTATTTATATTATTATTATTTTACATTTTTTTCTCAGCATCTTAGCTGGTTTTCCTTATTTACGGGTATAAACCAAGTAAATAAAGTTATGTTGTTTGAAGAGTTGTGTGATGTGTGGGAAACTTCGTTTTCGTCAATCTGCATGAACTTCCTCACTATTCTACAGGTATTTAGGATGGCAGCTTTTTGCAAAAGAATATATAGACTTTTATTGAGATTTAATAATTTTAAACTATTGTGTATATGATTCGGAATGACACCGGTAGTCGAGACAACTATTGGCACTACGTAAACTTTATCTTGCTTCCATATTCTACTTATCTCCTCTTTTAATTCTGTGTATTTCGTTATCTTTTCAGCTATTGTCTTTTGTAGGTTTGAGTATTGGGACTGCTATATCAATTAGGTATGTGGTTTTATTTATTTTATCTTGAAGTGTTATATCTGGTCTATTGTAGTGAATTGTTTTGTCAGTGAGAATGGCACGGTCATAATAAATTTTAAACGCGGTGTTCTCTAAAACAATCTGTGGTATATATTTATAATAGGGGTTTTTTTATTGGGAATAAATTGTAGTTGAATGCTAAATTTTGATGTATTATATTTTACTAACTGGTTATGTCTATGTGTGTAGTCTGTTTGTGTGAGGTTTGGCACGCTCCTGTTATGTGTTGAATGGTCTCTGATTGCATGTGGCACTTACGGCATCTGTCATTTAACCAAGGTTGGGTCTTTTATTATATATTTCTGTAATTCTTAGTGTTTATTGTCTGATCTTGAATTGCAATCAAGAAACCTTCAGTTTCTGGAAAAAGATTACCTATTTTGAGCCATTGGTTTGAAGCCATTTTGTCAACATGTACTTGTTCTAAATCATGTGGATGTCGTCCATGAAGAACTTTCTTTTTCCAGGTATCTATTTTAAGCGTTTCTATTTCGTTGTTTTTTAGAGGAATTGATTTACTGGATCAATCAAGTTCAGCGGGGTATAGTTGAAATATTATTATTATTATTATTATTATTATTATTATTATTATCAAATCAGGGTCTGTAATAAGTGAGAGCGGTAATTGTACTGAAAATAATTGCTTCTCTGCCTTTTGTTTGGGCCGTTTTCTCATTAACAAAGCTTATGATAAAGTCGAGTACCTTTGAAGATAAATTAGGCTAGTGGTCCTTGAATAATGAGACTTCACTTCTATATATTTTTTGACGACTCATTTGGTGTTGCAAAAAAAAATGTATATAAGTAAGTACAGGCTTCATGCTTAACTTGGGGCTAGATGGCACTGTGTGAATGTCAGAGGATATTTATTTATTATTTATATTTATTTATGTGGTAATAAATTTCAATGCCGAAATCTTGGCACCCGTTTAGATATCACTTCCTTTGTCGCTGAAGTCAACAACATTATGCATACTATTATCATAATATTGAATTTGGCTTCCAATTTTCATTTCATGTTAACAATTTGTATTAAAGAGCACATGAGACGCGTTTATATTATCGTTACCTAAGCAGCTTTTTAGCCTTGTTGCTACTAAGAACGTTTAGCAACAACACTAAAAGGTTAAGTGCTTCCTCGGAAAATTGTCAAAGGAATCTGAGTAGCACACTTTAACCTTCTCGCGCTGAAAACACCAGAAATTTGAATTTGATTCCCCTTTTTCCTGCTGTGCGTTGGTTTCTCGTCAAAGGAAATGTATAGCTAGCGATTTTTCTAGTGACATTTTCAATTGTCATTGACCCCCAACGACGCCTCAAGGCGTCACATTAGATTATCTATTGTGTCTAGATTCCCTGCTTTTAATGTTATTAACTTTTTTTTTATTTTACATAACGATTAATTGATCATAAAATCAGTCAAATAAGCATTGGCAGAATAAGTACAATTTGAGAAACCTATGACATGTCTAGAATAACCGTTAGTTACCGTATTTGATCCAAAAAAAATGATATTACTATATAGACGATCGTAAGAATCGTAACCAAATGCATAGCCAATACGATATTTGGTTCTCAAGCCAATTTAACCTCTGAAATGATTTACTATAGAAAAGTTTATTTAAATTGATAATTAATAATGCTCTATCACAATTGCCAATATCTAAAAACAATTTAGCTGATTTATGGCTAAGCGCCAACTTGAAAGGTGAATTAGATATAATGAAAAAACCGTGAGATTCATTACGAGTGATTGAGGGGCGATTAAGAGAACATGAATCTGGGCTGAGTTAGGATAGGTAGCGGGATGAACCAAGAATAAGCTTATATAAATCTGTTAAGGATTAACTGAAGCTTTGTTTTATTTTAGTATTGAAATTTACCAAGAATAATCTTATATAAATCTGTAAAGGATTTATTGAAGCTATGATTTATTTCCAGTATTAAAATTAAATACTTCTAGTTCTTTCTCGTTAATTGAATGTATAGAGATAATTTGGTTGCCTGGTTCTGTGTGTGTAGCCAAGTCACCAGAGCCTCGTTCGTTGTTCAGTATGCCTTACATCTTAAGATACTCATGACATATCCTCACGCGTGCTTAAAGACAAAGGTCTTTAAGCAATGCGTACTAACATACGCGGCTGAGACATGGACACTGACTGCGGGATTGGTTCACAAATTTAAAGTCACTCAACGCGCAATGGAGCGAGCAATTTTGGGAGTCTCTCTTTAAAATAAAATCAGAGTCAGCAAGAGAACTAAAGTTATCGACATAGCTCGCTGGATTAACAAGTTGAAGTGGCAGTGGGCTGGTTACGTATGTCGCAGAACCAATAAGCGCAGAGCGTAGCGTAAGACGCCCTTCAGCCCTACGGACCGACTTCTTGGGGAAGGTCACTGGTGGAGGCTGGAGAATACCTGAGGACCGGGATATCTCGTGCAAAATATAGGTATCATAGGTTGGAGAGTTGTTTTACGCTGGTTACGCCGGAGCACTCACTCCCATACTCCTAAGTCTAGCAGTGGACTATGATACATTTAAACAACCAAATTTATTTTCAATCAAGCAGTTAACACAATGTGCCCTGAGTACGCACAATTGCTTTATTACCTGTGTAAAACATTTCTTTTCACTAGATTCCAAATTCGCACTATCACTAATTTAACGTTTACAATGTTGTTATTAAATTTGTGATACATGCCACAAAACACCCATGGCATCACCCCTCGCATATACCACAAGTTTAATCCCCACAGCAAATTATTTGGTCACCGTAATTATTTAGAACGTTTTTGTTAATGAATAATGAGACAGGGTTTTTGCTTTCCGAAGCGCCGGGGCGACGTTAAAATTAAAGTGATAAACCCTTCGGGATGATGAGAACAACAATGGGATAAGAATAGACACTGATTTTAATTTAAAGCAGGGCTTGATAGTGTTTGTTTTTATATGCCTGTTCTAGGAGACAAAACTATTATGTTAAGGAACCTAGGTATAGGGTGCTATGTTAATTTTTCCGTTGTGGTAAGGACATTACCCATCTAACTGGAAGAAAAAAAAACAATTCCGTGTTTAGTAAAACGCGTTAAGCCATGTTTCCAGTTCTGTGTTTCGGGATGCACAGTAACTAGCGAAATGACCGGGTATGAGAGACTTAGCATCTTTCATCTCGGGTAATGGACACAGGGCAGTGTTGGCGTAAAATAACTACTACATACTGCAATAATTTCTGCATTTGCAATGCATCCGTCATAGTCAGGCGGATCACTTACCACCAGGTGAGCGATCTAACCGTCCCGTTGGGCAGTTGCTAAATTGAAACGTAAAGATGATTATCATCATTACAGCCAATGATTCTACGACCTATTCTTAAAAATCCGCGACAGTATAAATGTTTGTCTTTTAAGGTTAGCTCACTATGACCTTTATTATTTGCGAAGGTATTTTCATAAACATGATATTATCCTCATGTAATTAAATACGTTATTCATCACGAGTATTTCATCGAAAACAAAATTTCCCTTTACATCATTCGATTTAAATAACTTAGAAGATATCTCAGTTTTTACTCACCTTTATATACGAAGTAGTGGGTTAAAGTAAGCGGTAACTAAAAACAACTAGCATCTTGAAATTATTTGATAGAATATCTTAATATACAATATACAACTTCAAATTATCCTCACACACTAAACTGACAAATTTGGAATCAAAGTCGTATTTTACTAGCTCTCCACGTGATTTCAATTTGTAACAAAACACCGCGAGGCCTACTTGATTTGATTTGAGCGGTACACAGCCACTTGTAGAAACAATGTACAATTATATTCTCTAGAGGCCGAGGATGTTTGCACCTCGCTAGAGGGCGCTGTATTATCAACAAAGCTGATTTCACAAAGAAGGTCTTATGTTAGATCCCCTTGTATTTGAAATGTGGAAATAAATAGAAGCGAGATTACTCGCTTAAACCTTAAACTTTACTCGCTGAAACGCAAAAAAATATTATGCATCTGCTGACACGTGTTAATTTTTGCAAATATCTCGAACCTGAGCTTCAGTGTAGACAGTTGCCTCTGATCTGGAGGGTGTAAGTTCAAATTCCGCCACGTACCAATCACCTTTTGAATTTTTGATGTTATATGTACGTTATCCGACACACGCCTACGAAGAAATTCAAAGGGTGTGCGTGATGGCGGCCAATCCGCACTGAGCCCGCGTGGACGACTAAGACCTATACGGGTAAGCTCGTGCCCCCTCGGTGAGCATCTTAACTCTCAGCAGGCCATGACAGCCCACAGCTGGACTAAGAGCATATACGATGCTGAAGTTATTTTTAGGCATTAGCTGTAATAGTTTACGTTTAGTGATAAAGACTTATCCCCCTTTCTTTATCAAGAGTTCTCGGCTGAATATTTAATCCCTAAGCCGATTTTCACGGTACCCGCAAGTAGAGCAGGGGTGAAGGCAATAGTTATGTTTTAATCTATCGTCAGTCGTCACTAGACTGTAACAGATCAAATCAGTTCACCATAAAAAATGTTTATTTAACAACAGTTCCGGGTTTAATCCCCAGACAAATATTTTTACGCATGAAAATTTCTATTTATATTAGTCTGGTTGTTTTATATGTATAATATGTATTTATTTAAAAAATTATATATTTCATCATCATCATCATCATCGGCTCATTAAACGTCCCCACCGAGGGGCACGAGCCTACCCGTATAGGGTAATTAGGCCTTAGTCGTCCACGCGGGCCCAGTGCGGATTGGACGACTTCACGCACAACCTTTGAATTTCTTCGCAGGCGTGCATGAAGGTTTCCTCACGATGTTTTCCTTCACCGTAAGAGCGTCGGATAGAGTACATATATTTTCGAAAATTCGAAAACACATTGGTACGTGTCGGGATTTGAACTTCAGCCCTCCTGGTAGGAAGGCGACAGTCCACACCATTGAGCCACCGACGCTCTATATATTTAGGTATGTTTATTCATTTTTGATGCCCATATTACAGGCTAAATGCTTAGTTTAGGACTAGATGGCGCTGTGTGATATCACAGAATATTATTATTGTTTATTATTATTTCGTACCATATTTTTTATAGATATTAAATCTATTACCTTTTCACCATTTTTCAATTCGATTTAGTTTTGGTTTAATAATTTTATTTTATTTCTCCTCTCTATGACGTCAACTTCCTATTTATCTTTTTATGAACGTACAAGAGCTCCCTGTTTTGGCATTAATTGCAAAACTCATATTTGATTTCAACTTAATTATAATCTTAATTATGCCTCTTTGATCTGCAATCACACAGAGTGAAAACACAAATAGCTTTTATATTGGCCTCGTTTAATTTACAGTGGCAACCGTGGGATGCCGTTGACATTTTTGCTTTTAGAAATTAAACGTTTTATGATGGAGAATTTTGTAACGTATATAGGAGTATAATAAATATTCACACAGCGCCATCTAGCCCCAAACTAAGCATTAGCCTGTAATATGGATACTAAAGTGATAAATATATTTATATGCATTTTTTGTCATCAACGCGTCGTTGAAAGGGTACAAAATCAAAATCACGACCGCACTACGACGTCATTACGACGTGATTATGAATGAAATTCTACCCAACTGACGCGATGGCAGAATGCTCCGGACATTTTTTAAGTGAGATTATGTATCTTGTTAGTTAATGTTTTATCTAAGGTCACAAGTGGTCAAAAGTTATACGCAAATTGCCACTAAAAGTCTACGACACTGCTGA
Organism: Leucinodes orbonalis; assembly: GCA_019425675.1. NCBI lineage: Eukaryota > Metazoa > Arthropoda > Insecta > Lepidoptera > Crambidae > Leucinodes > Leucinodes orbonalis. Next base: position 8,098 of record PQWD01011017.1, on the reverse strand, counting down.
CCTAAACATAACACATTATAAACGTTTCCCAAAATATGCCACGGGTTTACGATAAGCTGGCTCACAACACCTACATAAGGTCATTTCGCTTATAACCGTCTCATGCCAACCTAAGATGGCGTATCGACTGCTCCCATCTAAGGCATATGCCGTTTCTGACGAAGGTCAAGCCTCGAAGGATTTGTACAGAGGTTTAGTGGGCATATTTTCAGACAGGACAGGAATCGCGTTTTAATTTATATAACTTAAAATGTTTAATTTCGTATGTTTCGGATTCTTTAGAGTTATTGTCGATGGTGTAAATTTTATATGTATTTTAAACTACTACCAAACTAAACCATTATGAAAATATTTTAAACTCGAAATGCGATCCATTAATAATACATAACACAACGCCCATGCGGTTTTAACATTTTTCTTCGTATTTTATTGGTATTTTTTAAGAGTTCTAAAGTAAAATCTTGAATAATCTCTCGACATAAAAACGTGACGAGCCTTAATTTCAGTATCTTCCACGTGTAAGTTAAGCAAAGACACGAATTCCTTATTATTTTTGTATATAGACTTCAAGTTTTTGTTAAAAATAAAAGTTTAATACTAAATCTTACTTTCACCAAACCTGTCACAGGCGTCCATTGACACATGCTGAACATGGGTCTCTTAAAAATATTAATAAGCAGATATGACAATCAAAGCTTACATGGTATGAATCATTAAGTGTTTTTTTTCGAATGGAAATTTCTCTGTTGGTGTACACACACAGTTTGACTGGGAATTTGGCTAACGCATCATAGCTCTCAGCCTAAATTTCATTTCTCAACCACAATTTCCTCACTACCTCACTGCGGTCGCCATTTCAAAACCTTTCCACGCCAATGATCAATGGTTCCTTGTGCTGTGTTATTCGGCAAATTATTAACTTATTGCTCAGTGAAATGGATAAAATCTTCATAGGAGGCTTGCCAAAAAGCAAAGGTCATATTAGTTTCATCAGGCGATAAACACAGCAAAGTGACAAGTTACGGCAAAGAAATCCAATAAATAAACACGTCACTATGCCTTTTCCTGTAAATATAAGTAGATTTTTATATTTCTTTCTTCGTATTTTTTAATCATTTCATACGTATTGGATATTCAGGAATCGAAGCACAACAGCTAAAGGGAATTTAATTGTTCTTATAACTAAAACAGTCCGCTATATACTGACTGTATTAAATTATATTTATGTAAATAATGCATGTATATATCAAATGATCAGATAACCGAAGGGACCTATTAAATAATGCTTAGCATAAATCATCCAAATTTGTTCAAATCATAGTATTCGGTCGTACTGTTAAAGTCCAATCACGAAAGTTTTTATAAGAAAATTTTTAAGCACATTAAATAGGGAGCCCACAAATCCCTAAATAGTCTTTTAAGGCGCCATCAAGTTAACAAATTGATCTGACCAATATTTTTATAGAGTAGAATAAAAAGCCAGGAAACAAAGACTATAAACCAGTCAATTGTGAACGCAGGACAAATTTTACAGCATCCCTCCTGTCTATGTGGGACTTTACGATATGTTATCCTCTTTTATGGACGCAATATTCCCGGCATTACTGCTGAAGAATGTTACACCGACCTTGACAAAATGTACCCGAACAGCCCTCGGTAACAAATACTTTTATTTACCGTAATTTATGGCGTAATTACGATGTAAATTAAAGGACAATATAGGTATATGTTATATGTGGTTCATTGTTGTAATTTTCTAAGGTAGTGAATACCATATACGATTAGATACGGTCCCTATTTTATTATAGTATGGAAACAATAGAGCGTCGGTGGCGTCAATGGTGTGGACTGTCGCCTTCCTACCGGGAGGGCTGAGGTTCAAATCCCGCCACGTACCAAAGTGTTTTCGAATTTTCGAAATATATGTATACGTTATCCGACGCTCTTACGGTGAAGGAAAACATCGTGAGGAAACCTTCATGCACGCCTGCGAAGAGATTCCAAGGTTGTGTGTGAAGTCGTCCAATCCGCACTGGGCCGGCGTGGACGACTAAGGCCTAATCACCCTATACGGGTAGGCTCGTGCCCCTTGGTGGGGACATTTTATGAGCTGATGATGATGATACGAAACAAATGAGCATAACAGAATTCTCTTGGAAATTAATTCCCTCCGCCTATGGTAAAAAAAGGTAAAAAAATTTTGACCACTTTTTCTTTTTGTTCTGGCGATAATAGGTACATCATTTCTGAACAATGTCAAGGTATCTTTTATTTCACCTCCTGTCTAGTCTAGAAACAGATTTATAATGAAATCCTAATTCCTTGGCAGTATTTATTCTGTTAATATTCTTACTTCTCAATAAAGATGTAACTTACTAAGCGTACTTTTTTGTTTCGTTTTACGTACAGTAATTTGGTTTGTAATCGAAATGTTTTTTTATTTATTTCATCAGAAGAAAATGAACAGACGGTTTACCTGATGTTAAATCATCCTCAGCACATTATCATGCTTAATACGAAAACACCTTCTTAAGTAATGCATTCGTTTAGAACAAATTTTGTAAGCTATTAAGTTTCTAGTGAGCTATCTTTAAAAGATGACATTATAAGCTGTCGCGAATTTATTTTAGGACTTTTCAAAGAAAACAATACTATCATACATGACTTTTGCCAAACTTCAACCGTTTACGCAACACATGCAGCGGAAGCTCTCAGTAGGAAAAGAATCCCCGATTTTGAAACATTCTTTTAAACTGTTCCATTCTTATTATTCTTGGCGTGATGATATATAAGTTATAGCCTTCCACGATAAATATGCTATCTAACACTGAGATTTTTTTTCAAATCGGACTAGTAGTTCCTGAGATTAGCGTGTTCAAACAAACAAAAGAACATGGAAACAAACTGTTCAGTTTATAATATTAGTATATAAATATTGCGACATGTTTGCTTATTTTAATGCGAAATCGATTGATGTACTAATCTTTTGACTTTTACAATAACCAATCCAAAGTAACCAGAATATTGTTTATTTCCTAGCAGGGTCAAAAGAATGTGGATTTCGAATGATGTAATTAAAGAACACTGTAGAGACTTTTCAATTTACAATTCAATTATTCCAAAGTCTATTAAAGTTCTTTCGTAAACATAAAAACGTTTAAGCACCCAGAGCGAGATAATAGAAGGGTTTACGAGACATAATGTCTTTACGGCATGTCATTCTGGAAATTATTATTCGGTCGCACCGCCTGTAGTCTTGAAGATAACATAAAAACTGATGTTTCGCGAAATATCAAAATGTTATGACAATGTGCTACTATGAAAATGTTTTTCAAAATAAAAAATTATTTAGTTCGTTTTTGTTTTAATTTTATAACGACCCATTGCAGGGCTCAGGCCTTCCCGCACAGCATAACTAAGGGAAGATTGGACCGTAACCCAAATCCGAATAGGTGGATCATCATCATCATCAGCTCATTAAACGTCCCCACCGAGGGGCACGAGCCTACCCGTGTAGGGTGATTAGGCCTTAGTCGTCCACGCGGGCCCAGTGCGGATTGGACGACTTCACGCACAACCTTTGAATTTCTTCGCAGGCGTGCATGAAGGTTTCCTCACGATGTTTTCCTTCACCGTAAGAGCGTCGGATAACGTACATATATTTTCGAAAATTCGAAAAGACATTGGTACGTGGCGGGATTTGAACCTCGGCCCCCTCCCGGTAGGAAGGCGACAGTCCACACCATTGAGCCACCGACGCTCATAGGTGGATGTTCCTTACCAAATGCGCAACAAATATATAAACAATCTTAAATATATTTTTGTCAATAAATTTAACAGATAATTCTCAAGTTAAAAAATACAAACCAACGAAACACTTCACTCTACATTTACAAATCATTACTGACTCCGCTGCTAAAGCAGGGAAAATATCCACGAGGTTCTTGAAAGATGAGACGGGGCCAAACTCACGTCGCGTCCCATCATCATTAATTTATTAATACTGTGCGCAGATAACAAGGTTTACAATACGAGCGTTTAATAATATGTGTAATAAATTTTACCATACATTATCCTACTATTCGGTGATTAATGTCTACTAAGACCGGGTAAGCTCACTCTGCGATGCGTGGAAAAGACAATTTGTCTCCTAATCTTAAGGAACGATGGTTTAGTGTGACATGAGCTGTAGTGAAGTGGTATTCATGAAGAATGTTTCGTGTACAAATAAAGTCGGTTAAAAAACCGTAAGTCTAAGTCTTTCAAAATCCATTTATTCAGATTAGGCTTACAAAAAGCACATATGAACGTCAAAAAGAAAAACCATCTACGAGTAAAATACCAAAGCAAAGCACAAAAATAAATTTCGATACTTGGAAAAAAAGCGCTTCAATGTTTTGGCCTGGTTAGCAAGAAGCCAAGGAAACTCAACAGTACAGCCTTTTTTAAACAATTATTTTAATGTACAGATATTTTATAAACACTGTAATAGCTGAACAGTGTAAAACCATGGCATTTATCACATAAATATTCGTTAATAGTATATTACTCTTTTTTAGAAAGGTGATTTTTTATTCTAGCTTTAAACATGTGTAAACTCTACAATAATTTGCTGTACCTAATTGAAAAACTTTATACACTTCCTATAAAAGATTTACCTACTTTTACTTTACTTATGTAGTCAATTCGATGGTGTGTTAATACTGTCGGATGGGTTATCGAAAACTATTACTGCTTGCTTCGAAAGAACGGCACGTACTATTCGCCTTTAAAAATTAGCAACTCACTTACATAAGATGTGTGTTTGCAAATCATTTAAACCAAAACCATCACTGTTTTGACACAATAAATACTTGAGATTTAGATGTAAATGCTATTGCCTATTCTATTCTAAGTCTATTGCGGCGTATCAGTTGTACTAAAAACATAATTTTAACGTTAGATAAAGGGTAAAACCTAACCTTCCTCTCAGGTAAGGTTTACATAGACATAGTAAAAGCAAAGTGTAAGGAGAGTGGCACTTTTATTAGATTTCGATTCGTCTATGTTGACGTCTTGGCAGACGTACCCAAGTTTAGTTCATGTTTAGAGCTACCTACGTCGGCGAACTACACGGGAATACCATTTGCAAACAGAGCGTCCTATGTACATATATGAAATACAGTGAGACACATGGAAATCCATTAAATGTGATATATTATATGTCCTGCCTGTGAAATGTTTAATGTGACTAACATTAATATATTTCTCATACTCGACGTAATTTGAACATATTGAAGGCAAATACTTCTTTAGAAGTTGCAGAAAAGTAAAAAAAACTGTTAAGAAATAATTATTCGCCTATTCGATTTTTTATTGAAAAAACTTATTTTTAAGACTACGAATGTAGGACTAAATGATTTTATTACTGTTTTGAGAATAATACCTGCTTCATTATAACCCATAAACCAGGAATAGAACACAATAGAAAATATATTGTCACCTGTCTTTTGCAGGAGTCGTAACAGACGAAGGGACAAAGTTATTTGATATCAAATTGCTTCTTAGCTACCCATGTCCGGAACATGTTAAGGGGCATCGATTTGTATGCGTTGCATAAAGCACTTTACTAACCTATCGGAAAATATACCAATACATAAAATATAGTAATATACTTACCAATACATTCATCCTGTAAGTATTCAAGTTATATATTTTTTTCAATTCACGCCAATGCTGCAGATATTTAATACTACTGCTTGTTTGTTTCAAACTGTGTTATCAGTCGCCTGAAGAATGAGGCAACTTATAGAATAAAATTACCTTAAGATGATCCAATGATCTAAGACCGCGTGTCATGGCACCTCAATCTTACCGTTTTCTCCCGCCATTACGGTCATGTTTTGGTATAGGCGGGTTTAAAAAGTGTTATAGATAAATAAAAACAGGATTGTGTGACTTAAAAACAAGTTAGCAACTGTATTTTCCTTTTAACGGGATCACTCAGTTTTTCAGAGTTTTAGGCGAAAGTTATCTTGTAACACCAGGTGAACTAAATGTTTGAATAAGTTCTTTAATAAATATATTATAAAAAACATTTATGCAATCGGCATTGTTGTCCTCAAGCTATAGCAGGACCAATTGAATAGGGATAAAATTTGCAATTTGCATTCTAATAACAAGTTACATCTCACCAACATATTAAAGCGCTGAAACTTTTTTCGTTTTGGAATGTTTTCACAAACAAAGATTTTCCTTTTCGAAAACTTTGGCACTTTATACATATTATACAAAACTCCACAGAACTCAAAAGCGATTTGTCAAGTGTTTCCCACGTTTGTGGCGTGTTTTGAAGTTTGAAAAACATGACGCGTCGACTTTGATTGGTTGTTACTTGCTTGTATCAAAGTAAAGTATTCTGAATGAAGACTTAGCCATTAAACCATACATTTACTTATTTTAATGACCGGTGACAGTCCATTTCTGGTCTCGTCACTGATAGTTGTAGTGTGTGACATACCTCTCCACACATACATAAGATTAGTGTTAGTATATAAGCTTTGATTATTGTTATTTAGGAGACATTAATAAACCAGACTATAACAAGACTCATTCATTACTCCTGGTGTCCCATCATTACATAGTAAAGGTTTTTTTTATGAAGATAACATTACTATTCGTAAGAAAAGAACTCTATATACCTTGTTGGAGTTGAAGTTATTTTTTATCATCCTAATCTTCACCAGCTCATATATGTCCGCGTGGACTTAGGCCTATACATTCTATGCGTATATAATGTATAGGCCTTAGTCTCCACACGGGCCCAGTGCGGATTGGCTGACTTCACGCACAACCTTTGAATTTTTTAGGCGTGCGCAGTTTTCCTCACGATGTTTTCCTTCACCGTAAGACGTCAGATAAAGTAATATAATTTCAAAAATACATTGGTACGTGGCGGGGTTTGAACCTGTACACTCCAGATCAAAAGGCAATAGTCCATACCAATAAGCCACCGAAGCTCATTGGTGTGTTTTTTATAAATTTTGTGTACCGTATGTGTATAAAATTATGTCAAATGGTTATATGGCATAGGTGTTACTACGAGTATATAAGTCAATTTTAGTTTGAATATTTCTCGTTGCATTAACAAAAGTCTATATCTTTATTTATAAATGTCATGTAAGCGCACTTAGTATATCTTTTTTTTAATAAAAATAGTTTGAACCGATGGTACTCGTAGTTTCACATTCATATGTTTTACAATACCTAAATTAATAATAATTGATTTTGAAACAACAATATACAATGTTTACGACTCACCGAACTACTGGACGAGAAGTCCAGATATATTCGAGATATTCCTTGTACATTTCCATACAAATTGCTGTTCCTACCCGCGCACTGTTCCATGACAAAGCTCCACGTGACAGACCTTTCATCAAACTGTTTTCAAACAAAATACAACTTTATTGGAACGACATAGAGTTGTGCAAGCAATAAATCCAATCAACGTTATGCAATTTGTTAGTAATCGAAACGCACGATCGTGCATTGATCGTGCGTTTCGTATAAAAGTTTTATGGAGCGTGCGGCTGTCGTATAAAAGTTTTATGAATCAAATTCATGAACATTTTTTTAAATATAGTCTGAGAAACCATAGAACTAAAGGTCGAAATCGCTGAAAATGCTTGATTTTGCCCGCATGCAAATTATACTCTGTCATCAACTGATGAACAGTTATTATTCTCCATCAATGCCGAACTGCGCCCGCCACCAGAAACAACAGATGTTAGGTCTCTTATACCCGGTAATTTCACTAGCTGAAACACAAAAGTGCATAACACTCCTGTTTCACGGAATGATAATGGCACTGGGGTGGTACCTATCTAGACGACTCAGTATCGAGTCTACCACCTAGTAAAAATGTGTGAAAATAGCTAAGCATATGTGTGTATGTGAATAATAAGGCATGTTTAAAGAAATATTATAACAATCCTCAGTAACGGATCGTCAAAATTGTATAGACAAATCGAATAACAAATAATAATAGTCGATAGCATAAAACATGTTGAAAATAATAGAGTACATCCGTCAGTATATAATAAATACATAAACATGT